>VYXF01002469.1:98926-125581 GCA_013397295.1 Polioptila caerulea | reverse complement strand
TGTCCCTGGCTGTCCCTGGCTGTCCCTGGCTGTCCCTGGCTGTCCCTGTGTGCAGGAAGGGCAGAGCAGGGCCCAGGCTCTGCTCCAGGGCCCACCAATGGCCCCAGAGCCACGGGCAGGGACTGAGCACTCAAAGGGGCTGGAACTGGGTGATCCCTAAGGTCTCTTCCAATCCAAACCATTGAAGATTTGGTGATTCTGTGAGTTATGAATTACATGAATTGTTTCTGTCCAAACAATGTTGCTGGATAACAGCACCTTCCTTTCACCTGCTGTGCTGCATGGCAGATATTTGGGGCACAATGCATTTTGTGGGGTTTTCTATAGGGCTTTTTGTGTGCTGTACATGATCAGTTTGGGCTGGGAGTGTCAGATTGCCCAGAATTAATGGGAGAATGCAGGTGGCAACTGTGGGATTCTAGAGAGCATTTGGTGGTGCCTCAGTCCAGCTTAGAAACAGGGGATATCTGGTATTGCTGTAATAAGCAGTGATGGTAAATGTGTAAAGCTGTGCGAGAGCTTTGGGCAGTTTCTGCATTCAAGGTTAAGAGCACTGGGTTTTCTCATGCTGCACAAAGTGTTTGCCTCTTCCCTTATTAAATAGAGACAGGGAGTCCCATTGGACCCCTTGCTTCAGGGAATTCTGGCTTCTGCCTCCCCTTGCAGGCTGTGTTGTCACTATTGGAGATTAGTCACTGGAGCCAAAAAGGAGTGTGTCCACAGCTCAGCTAAAACCAAAATGCTGTTTCCAGCCCAGCCGTGTAGAAAGTGTCTATTTTTTGTGTGTTAAAAAAGGGGAAGCTGCATCGTAATGCTTAGAAGTACTTAAGAGCACAATAAAGAGATGTCTTGTGTCATGAGGGCTTGTGGGGATTTGCCCAGGAAAAGGTTTTCTATTTTAATAAAAAATTTTGCAATAAGGACATGTTTGCCATTTTCTGTATTCAGCAAGGAAACAATAAAAAAGGGGATTATTCAGTAGAAGCCTGACTGCATTTTGCTGGTGCTGTTATAAAAAACAGCAACTTCATTCTTACAGTAGTTACCTATTGCTGCTAGTTTAGTTTTAAAATGATTCCCACAAATCCTGTGGAGTGGGAATCAGACAGGTGATGACAAACAACAGCTTAAAAAGTAAATAACTGCTTTTTGGGGACTCAGCCAGATCGTTTTCCCCCCCAGACGCGTCAGGATGACTTTGTGCATTCAGCTTTACTTCCAATCACTTGTTTAACTGTGGTGATGTGAATATTTACCATTATCTATATTCTTAAGGCCGTTAAAACCCCTGGAGGCTTTTTTCCCATATTCATTGATGTCCCTTTGTATTGGGCAAAACCTTTCAGATACATTTGTTTTTCATCTTTGTGTCAGAACAATGTGATGGTGATATTTTTCTGTTTAATCAATTAGCAACTACTGCGTGAGATGCAGCAGATGGCAAGTCGCCCCTTCGCCTCCATCAACGTTGCCTTAGAAACAGATGAGGAGCCACCAGATCTCATCGGGGGAAGCATAAAGGTGAGAGCTGGGCTCGGGGATGGTCCTCACCACGATTAAGCAGGGATACTTAACACAGTAATCCCAAATCCTCTCATTTTTCTATATACCTGCAAGAAACTGCAAGTCCAGGAGGTCCAGTAGGTACCATTTTAATTTGCTTTTATCCCTTCAAATATTCACTTGAAACTTTTGGGCTGGTTCAGACTGAAGTTATACTGATGCTGGGTTGGAAGTGTTGGGTTTGCCTTGTTAGTTTTTATGCTTTGGAATAGAGAATTCAGCTTTACACCAGAGAACACTGAGCTGGAAATAGTTATAGGTGCTGCAAATAGAAGCCCTCTCCCGTGATATCTCAGAACAAATCTGAATATAATCATGTCTGTGTACTGTGATAATGTTAACATATTTCTGATTAAAAATATACATTCCAATATATCGTGTGATTAGCAAATAGGAGCATGAAGAAATCATTGTCATACACCAGGCTGGCACATTCTTATACACAACATGTTGAATTTTTAGTAAAAGCATATTTAACAGGTGACGAATGTGATTTTGATGTGATGCTCTGACCAGCACAAACTTCTATACAAAAAGAAAAAAGTAATAACCTGAGAACACTGATTTTTTTTTTCTCATCTAAGGTGGCTGGATTGTTTTATTTTATTTAGACTGAAGTTTTTTGGAAGTTTTTCTCATTAGGCCCTAAGGTTAAGAAGGGTAGAAGTGGATTAGATCTTGGGCAGGGATTGTTCCCTGGCAGGGTGGGCAGGCCCTGGCACAGGGTGCCCAGAGCAGCTGGGGCTGCCCCTGGATCCCTGTCAGTGCCCAAGGCCAGGCTGGACATTGGGGTGGGAGCAGCCTGGGACAGGGGGAGGGGTCCCTGCCATGGCAGGGGGGGGATGGGATTTCAGGTCCCTTCCAACCCAAACCATTCTGAGATTCTATGATTAGTCCAGGCACTAAGTTTCTCACATTCTCTTATTATAACAAGACACCTAGTTCTTTTTAAAAAAACAAACCAAAAAACATGTATTTTAATTATTATGAAGCACATGAAAGCATTCTGACCCCAAAACTTCTTTTTGGTGAGTAATAATTTTTTAAGTCTTGGCCTAAGTATCAGGAAATGCCACCATTAGGGTTGCCTGTATAGCTTTAGCTCTTCCTTATTTATGTGTAAATATGGTCTGTCATGGCAAGTTTTAATGCTGTTTCTCTTAATTGGTGTCCTGCATCATGTTTTGGGTGGACATTGTGTAGAAGCAGGTTTTCAATATATTGAATCACAGAATAGTTAAGGCTGGAAAATCCCTCTAAGACCATTGGGTCCAACCATCCCCAGCACTGCCAGGGCCAGCACTGCTCCATGTCCACATGGCTTTCAGATCCCTCCAAGGATGGGGATGGCAGCTGTGCCAGGACTGGGCAGCCCTTTCTGTGAAGGCATTTGCCCTCATTTCCAGTCTAAACCTCTCCTGGTTCAGCATTAGCTGTTTCCTCTCATCCTGTCTTGTGCCTGGTTTGGAGCACAGTGGAAGTAAAGTAAAATTTGCAAAAGGCCTCAGTAATTCAAGTGATTGAGTATCTGGATCTCTCCTTGGATGCTCTGACTGATTCTCCTCCCCACTGACTTCCTTTTGACTCCATATCCTCAGATTTTCTGATTTTTTTTTCATTATTTCCCTGCTTCTGTCATGAGGCTGGTACTGAGAGTCATTACCTCTTATAGCTCACCAGGACTTGGGCATCTACCCTTGCAAAATTGGATTGTCATTCACCAAGTCAGACTGAACCTTTATTTCCTTGCTCACCAAAAAGCTGTGGGATGCTTATGGATGTTACATGGGGCTGGAGGCAGATCTGGGGGATGTAGCCTGGCTGCTGATGGTTTTGGGTTGCAGTCTGTCTGTCTGGGGCCCTTCCCTTCATCTTCTTCTGTTGTCTGGAAGTAAACTAGCTAAAAGTACCTCTCCTGTGGGATCAGGCCAGAACAAAGCTGTTCTCTACCTTTTGATCTCTGACAAGTTGTCTGCACTCAAACTACAGAGAGGATAAACTCTGGACCTCTTCAATTCTGATGAATGTGTTATTTCTTCTCTTGTTCTGCTGCCCTCATCTTGTCTGGCCTCCTTGGGTTCCTCTAGAGTGGATGGAGAAGCTGGTTTGAAGCATAATAAGACAGACTGTGGAGAAATATCCTATTTTAGACCCAGAAATCGTTAGGAACTGGTAATTTTCTCTGTGCTGATAACTCAGATACATGTTTCTTAATCAATTTTGGGCACAATTGAGATGGTCTGATTGATGCAATGGCACAAACCCTGTACAGTAATCTGGAGCTGAGTAGATGAATGTGCACCTGAAATGTTGTGCTTATGGCTGACTTCATAAAATCATCGAGTCAATGTTTGGGGTTGGAAGGGAACTTAAAGACCATCCTGTTCCCAGGGACCCATCTGCTGGCAGTGTGGGTGCAGAACAAGGCTGCCCCTACGTGACAAGGAGAGTTACTAGATTTTCTGGGGTTTATGTAGTTTTTTTTCTCATCTTGGAGAATTGCCTAGAGAATAAAAGTAGTCATAAAAGGCTGGAGTGTTTCACGAAAGGAGAGGAGGCTCAGGAAGGTTGTGGGCTGGAAGCAGCTTGGGGAATAATGCTTCTGAGATAGTCTGACCTGTTGATCCCTGCATGGAAATGAATTTAAATAGAAATGAAAAATCAGTCTGAGTATCTATGGGGTATAATGGTTTAGCACTAGCCAGCAGCTGGGGTTTTTTCTCCTCATCCCTTTTGCACCTGCATGGGAAAAAGCTCTTGGCAGGAGGGAGCTGCAGGAAGATGGGCTGGGGCGATGCACAGTTGGACAACTGCACTTTCCTCTGTGGTCGCTTTGTGGTCTGGCTGGTAACTCTTAGCCAAGGAAAGAGGGAAATGTTCCGGTGGTGTTGGATGTTGTATCCGTCCTCCAGTTCCTCTGCCATCCACGATGTCAAAATTGGAGTCTCCATTTTAATGCAAGAAAGCCAGACTTGCGTTATCATGAATTCAGTGATGGTTTCCTTTTCCCATAGGAATCAAAGCTGTTGGTTAATGATGAGTTGATTTGAAGGTTACAAAGGAGAAGTGGAAAATGGAATGTCTTGTCTGCAAAAGATTAATTTCCTATTCCATTGTCCATAGCCAGTTGGCAGCCAGTGTCAAGCTAGTTCCATCCTAAGCTGCTAATGTTTTCCAGCTGGACAGTGTTAGAACTGTGTTTTCAATTAGTAGTTTTCCTGAGGTACTTAGGAGTAATAGAAAGTGATTTACCTGCAGGGAAGCAATTTCTATTAGAGGCTGCAGCTAGGCAACACGTAACTAGCTGCTTTGGTTTATTTGCCACTCAACAAATACCCACTGAATCTACCACTAAATTCGCTTAGTTATTACAAAATCTGTTGGCTTCTCTCTGCAGCTCTTTGTGCATTCAGAGGTGCTGAATATTGCAATTATTTTTCTAAGAGTGTTTAACTTCCTTGGGTGCCTGGGACTCATCCAAGTGTCTGAACTGGTATTGCTGTAGCTCGAGCTTTTTTAGGGCTTGTTATCGGATTAATCTAAGTCTTGTAATCCTCTGCAACCATTTTTAGAAGCTTTCCCAAAAGAATTTGGGAAGTTTATAATTTTGACATTGATTTCCACGTATCTTGAAGTTGCTAAAGGCAAGAAGTTACCTTGGAAAAAACATGCACAGCCTAGCAAGCAAGTGCTGAGGTTGAGCAAAGCACTTACAGGGTCAACAAGAAAGTGGTTGCATTGGGAAAAAACTATCCTCAAGCTGGAAAAAAATTATTTTTGAATCTTTTAGAGCAGAGCTGGAGCAGTCTTCACTGTGCTGTGTTCAGGGATCCAGCACATGAAGCCAGTGCTAAGTGCTGATTTTCTTTGCATCCATGATCCTTAGTTTCCTAAAGGGAAAGGGAGAAGCAGTTGGTGAGCATTTAGTGTATTCTGCACCATTGCACCAATGTGCCTTTAACTCTGCTGTTTGAGGGCTTGACTGCAAATCCTGAATCAGACAGCAAGCTGATTCCTTAAAAATAGGAGATAAATAGATGGGAAATAGCATCTTTCTCTGGTAATTAGTTTGCTTTGTTATGGGAGAAAGTGCTTTTGAGTGGTTTAAAGGCTGCCAGAAGATCCCATCTGTTCAAGAAGTGCAGAACTAAAGTGATGAGCTGATTTAGGAGTGGGTAGGGGGTACCACAGATAAATTAATATATTTTCAATCTATTTGTATTTTGCATCCCAGTGATGCCCTTGTTAAATTCCTTTTATATTGCAATGAAGTTGCAACCAGCAGTAAAGGAGCAGAGGAATGAGTAGTAAGTCCTGTGCCACAGAGTGCAGGGTTTGGGGAAGCTGCAGGGTGAGGAATGATTTGAAATGAAGCATCTGCCAGCTCCAGCACTTTTACAGGGTGAATTCATCTAAATTTTGACATGTAGCATGATTTTGGGCTGTTTCATGCAGCTGGAGTTCAGTGAAGAACTAAAGGCCAAGGAACTGATGGTTTTTACAGCTTTCATCCTGTTCTGATTGTCACTCTTGATGAGTCACTTTTCCCTTTACTTCACACATTGCTGACCTGCTTTTGGTGCATCAAATTTGCTGCTGGACCAGCTTTTGTGACCTCACCTTTGGTGAGCTGGGTTGGTGTAAGCATGGCAAGGACAGCTCCAGCAGGACTGGGGGTCCTGTGCAAGAGGATGTGGGAGGAGGGCAGGCTTGAGGTGTGGTGTACAAAAGCCACATTAGGCAGAAATGACCAGGCTATGTCAAATGATAGAATTGGTGAGGCTGGAAGAGGCTTCAAATCACCATGTTCCCCATTAAAGTATCTTCAAGTACTACATGCACAGGGTTTTTGAACATTTCCTGGGATGGTGATGCCCATTTCCTTGGGCAGCCTGTGCCAATGCTTTACAACTCTTTCCATGAAGAAATTTTCCCTAATGTCCTGTCTAAACCTCCTGAGGCGCAGCTTGAACAGCTTTCTTCTTGTCTGATCAAAATGTGTCAGAGGGGGACAGAGCAGCTTAGGGGTTTTCAAGGATGATATAAATAGGCTGAAAGTCATTGCTATCCTCAGAAGGATATCAGTTACAGGAAGGGGATGAAATTGAGGGATGGGGGTAAATTAAATAATCCTGATCTGCTGTGGCAGTTGCTGGAGATGGATGACATGTGGCCTTTGAGGCCAGAAAGGCCAGTGTGGTTCTGCCTGGCCTGGCTGAGGTAGGCTCTGGGTTTCTCAACTTGCCTTTGGAAAGGCAGTTTAATTTCTGAAATCTTATTTCTGGGCTTTCTGGCATTTCCTGGTCCTAGGAGCTTTACAACTCTTTCGCACCAAGGAACAGCACCAAGGAATTCCAAGTCTGTCCATGTGTAGCTGTCTCTTTGTCTTTAGCAAAATCACTTCCACTCTTTAGACTCCCTCCTGGAGCATTGAGTGACACAGGGAGGACACCACAGCTCACCCTTTCTATTTGCTGTTTATTCCTCTTATGTTGGCCCACTTTAAGGGCATGAAAAAGTGTGGGATCCCCTTTGAGGGAGTGCCAGTGGTTGGTAGGAGGGGAGCGTTCCCTGCTCAGCTGAGGTGTGTGCAGCAGATTAGCTGCACTGGAATTCCATATAGGCTGGCTGTGATCCCTCCTACTCAAACATCAACAAAAATACCCCATAAAACCTTCACCTAATGAATTATTTCCAGTAAACAAATACCAGTATCTTGTTTCTATTTCAATTGCAAAATTAGGGGAAACTTTAGCTACTCCCATAATAAAATATCGAATGTAGATATTTGGAAGGGAGCTGTCATGAGATCAGCAGACATATCTGTTAAGCCTGCCTTGTATTTAGGGAATATTTGGCTGATAAGTGATTTTAGCTGGTTTTAGATTTGAAGTCTGTAAACATTTCCGCAGGTTGGACCCTGATTTTAGCTGATAAGGAGGAGTTTGCTGGAAGGAGAGGAAGGAGCATGAAGCTTCCCACAGGAGAAGGATTTTTACGTTCATTTTTTCCCTCTAATGAGCATCTCCCTGATTGAAGTACTAATAACACCAGCAGCTTCTCAACAGCATTATCAAGGACTTATTTGCATTCATTTATGCCAAGTAGTTGTTTTGTGTGTTGTGTTTGCAATCTTCATCCAACTGTCCCACTTTGTTGGGTTTTTCACTTCTCCATTTTCCTGTGCAAAAACCAGCTGAGTGCTTGAAAAGAACTGTGGAAGTCCTGCCTCTTCACCTGTACAAAATCAAAATAAATACCCACTCCTGGCCATAGATACCCACGTCTCCCAGATTTGCTACCCACGGCCTCATCCTTCCCCTCCCTGGGGCATGGCTGGGAATTGAAGGACGAGTGCTGGCACCTGTGAGTGACCCAGCTGTGACAGGGGATTCAGCCATTTCAGGGGAATTGCCCTGGAGATCCAAACTCACCTCACCAAATCCTCCCCTTCACCCCGAGCTGGTGCCTGGGTGCAGCTGGACTCACACTTGAGAATGCAGAGCTGTTTAATCAGGGGGAGCAGACCTGGGGCCCCGTGCAGCTGGTGGGGTGTGGGCTCCAGATATGGGGTGCTCAGATCTGTATTTTCCATTTCAGGCTGTTAGCATCCATCTGAGGGTTTGAATAGGATTTTTGTTTAGTTTCTCTCATCCAGCAACCTAATTTTGGGATCAGGTCAGTTCATTTCCCAGCCCCTCTAAAATTTGAAGGTAGATATTAGGGACAAGGTAAATGTAAATTTTTTATCTAAACTCATTTACTGTGAATTATTGCTGGAAGTTCATTCATCTCTATCTTGCAGGACACACATATTGCCCTGAGAATATGATTTTTAAAGCTTAATAATCTATTTTTAATAGGAAATTGCTTGTAACTTGTTTTGCAAATGTTCACTCAGCTTTTAATGGCACAATTTAAAAACTTGCAAATGGAATTTGACCCTTTTTCTACAGAGTGAAATCACCTGAACAAGTGGAATCAAATAATAAAACTGAACTGTTTGGGTAATGTTCCTTTTCTCATACACCACTGTAAGATTTTTTCTTTATTTTAATTTCCTTCCTGGAAATTGAAAACCATGTAAGACATATTTGATCAAACCATAGAAACATATTTTCCTGTTAAAGAAAAAAATTCTCCATGGTATTTTTTTTAATACATCTTGAAACACAATATGCTGGCAGTGTATCACAGAACCTGAAGAAAACTGATGCTGTGTTTGTGAAATTATACAGAATATTTATTGTTTTATCCATTAGTTTTATGTGACACATTATTAACTTTTTGAATTTGTCAAGTAAAAGCAGCATAAATAGAAATAATGAGATGAAATAAAAATGTTTAGGTTGAGCATCACACAATTCAGCCTACTTGGGGAAAGTATTTGGCTGTGACATTGACTGCCAAGGGAACTGGTGGTGTATTCCACATCTGGGTCACCCAGAAATAGCCCAGACAAGTTCCTGGGAAATGCCCTGTTTATGTGGAAAATACTGCTGGAGAAGCTGGACTAATTAATCACCTAATATGTCTCTTATTACTTTTAATGGCTATAATGGTTTACACTTTATGCATGCTAAATGCACATCAAAACTCAGAAACAACTGGAATTACTTGGCTTTGTGGTGGTGGTTTGGGCCAGTAAAATCCTATGTGGCAAACAGCTGACAGCAGCCTCTGCTGCCTCTGGGAACAAGGGGGTTGTGTCACCACCAAGAACTGCCTGCTTCCACCCAGAAAAGGCTGCTCATGGTTTCCAGGCTAAGAGGGCTTGACTGGCTTTGGCTCTTTATTTGACATTTGTACCATTCTCATTCTTGGAGTTCTTGGTGTTTTTCCCATCATTTCCATTGGTTGTTGCTTTGCTGCTGTAGAGGAGCTTGGAAAGCCCTTTGCAGGGAAGGGTTCAGGTTATTCAGTGCAGGGGAGGGGGGATTCTGCCCCTGTGCCCCCCAGGTGAGCCCCCACCTGCAGAGCTGCCCCAGCCCTGGATCCCAAATTCAGGAGGACGTGGAGCTGCTGCAGAGAGCCCAGAGGAGGCCCCGGAGCTGCTGCAGGGCTGGAGCCCCTCTGCTCTGGAGCCAGGCTGGGAGAGCTGGGAATGTTCCCCTGGAGAAGGGAGAAATCCCGGGAATGCTGCGAGTGGCTGCAGGGGCTCCAGGAGAGCTGGAGAGGGGCTGGGGCCAAGGGCTGGAGGGCCAGGAGCCAGGGAATGGCTTCCAGTGGGAAAGGGGAGCTGGGGCTGGGATCTGGGCATTGAGGAATTGCTGTGTGGGAGGGTGGGCAGGGGCTGGGCTGGGATTGCCAGAGCAGCTGGGGCTGCCCCTGGATCCCTGGGAATGTACCAGGCCAGGCTGGACATTGGGATTGGAGCAGCCTGGGACAGTGGGAGATGTCCCTGCCTGTGGCTTTATGATGAGTTTTAAGGTCCCTCCCAACTCAAACCATTCCATGGTTCTGTGATCAGCTCCATGAATTTGTCTCTCCAGTGCACTGGAGGCACAGTTTTCCATCTTTCTTTGAGGACCAGAGGTACCTCAGGGCAGGGGCCTGATAACTCAGGCAGCTGCAGTTCTGTCCATGGCCACTGACCTTGGCCTTTGTGCACCCACTCCAGGGCTTTGTTCTCCCCTCTGCTGTTCAGGCACCTCTCAAAGCAGTCCTCTTGTGCTGAGTGTCTGAGAGATGCACCTTATTTGAATAGATTTGAATAATGTCTACTTTATTGTGCCATTAAGCCTTCAGTAAAAAGGAATCTCTTCTATAATTCAGCAGTGGGTATATCAAAACCTCTGAATGGAAGTTGCTGGCAGAGGCAGGTTTTAAGCATCTGATAGAGGTTGTTACCAAGTTTGGAAATACAACTATTTTATGTATCTTCTTTAAGTTTACCCTTAAGAGCCATCTCTCACATCTGATCTCTGCTTTTCAAGTCCACTTAAAATCTTCTTGCAGGAAAACAGCTTGGATCTGCAACAAAAGAAGATACGGAGCTGTTCCAGGGCAGGGTCAGGCTGGATTTCAGGGAAGGTTCTTCCCCCAGAGGGTGCTGGCACTGCCCAGGGAATGGGCACGGCCCCAGAGCTCCAGGGATGCCCAGGGTGGGGTTGTTGGGGGATCTGTGCAGGGACAGGGGCTGGGTGGGTGATCCCTGAGGGTCCCTTCCAGCTCAGAGGATTCCATAATTCTATGATAAGAGCACTCAGAAACCACTTGAGTGGGCAAAGAAAGGAGACCTGAGCTCTTCTGAGGTCTCCCCACCAAAATTCCAATTGCTGAAGCCAGCCAGCTCCGCCTCAGAGCCTTTGTGCCCTGGCAGCACCTACCTTGGTCACATGAAATCAGGGTGGGGTGGGGCAGGGCAGGGTAGGGATGGGATGGGATGGGATGGGATGGGATGGGATGGGTTGGGCTGGTGGTGGGTGACAGCCACAGAGTAGGTGGCAGTGAAGTTGTGGGTTGAAGTCTCCCCGAGTTCCCATCCCACCCTTGCTCCCAGTCCTGCCCTCGCTGCGCTCCCAGGGGAGCTGCACAGTGAGCCCCTCAACTGGGGCTGTCAAAAACAAATGCACAGGACTTGATTCTTGAGACGAGATTTTGTTGTTATTAACTGCAGCTTGTCTCAGGAAAAGCTGGATTGATGGACAATAGGCCATTTTTTTCCCTTTTAGTTTTAAGATGGAGCTTAGCTGCCGTGAAGTGATGTTGTTCTTAATTCCTTTCAAATTAGTTTGCAACTGCCTGACAGATTTTGGGTGCATCATTATCCTTGCTGTGCATGGTTGAGAGAAATAAAGTTTCCCACTCAGGGAAATATTAACAACATTTTACTAACCCTCATCTTTTTTGGGGTTGTTCAGCCTGGAAAAGAAAAGGTTTTATGTTGACCTAATTGTAGCCTTTCAGTACATGAAGGGCCCACCAGGAAGGATGGAGAGAGATTTTACAAGGGCTGGAGGGACAGGAGCCAGGGAATGGCTTCCCACTGCCAGAGGGCAGGGCTGGATGGAATATTGGGCAGGAATTGTTCCCTGGCAGGGTGGGCAGGCCCTGGCACAGGGTGCCCAGAGCAGCTGGGGCTGCCCCTGGATCCCTGGCAGTGTCCAGGGCCAGGCTGGACATTGGGGCTTGGAGCAGCCTGGGACAGTGGGAGGTGTCCTTGCTCCCTGCAGGGCATGAGGGGGACATCAAGGTCCCTTCCAACCCAACAGATTCCATGATTCTGAATCTTTTCTGAGTGGGTTGACAAGGGAAGGAAGGAGGCTCAGGGCTACATTCTATCCCCAGCTCTCTGTGCTGTGGAACCAGGAGAGCAGAGAGGAGGAAGACATGTGACCTTGAGGAGCAAAATAAAAATTCCATGGAAAGGGAAGATCGTGCCCACAGGAGCTCATAATGAGAGTTTCTGCTGCACACTCAGGGTTCATTAGTTGGAAAGGGCAGAGGAGGAGAGAGGGTCTTGCCTGGGGCTGAGAGATGAGCTAAATTCCTCTCCCAAGTCCCTTCAGCTCCATGACTGAGAGCTGCATAATGAACAACTTCTATTTCTTTCTATTGTATGATGTGCAGGAGAGTCAGTGTGATTTCGATACCCCAGCAGAGGCACTGGCAGAGCCTGAAATGCCTCTCAGGACATGGTGGTCGAGAACGAGGTGCAGAGAGGGGCTCTTGGAGAGCTGTGTCCAGAGCAGGAATTCAGAGCAAGGCTGCTTCAGTTGATCCAGAAGAAGGCTGAGATGTACAGCAGGGTAAAGCCCAGGGAGGTGCAGAAGAGCATGAGAAAGGTGAATAAATTGAAGTCTGAAAGATTTGAGGTTAAAAGAAAGTTCCTGGTGGCAGAGTGGTGAGATCTAGACCAGGGAGCCTCTGGAAAGGTCTCACAGCAGTGATGGCACAGGCTGTAAGTGTAACTTCTCTTAAAGCAGAGAATTGTGCTTGCACATGACATTTCTTGTGTTAGTGGAGGGCTCCATTTGGTGACCCCTGAGATGGATTTTCCAGCCTCCTGTTTCTGCAGGTTGGCTGGAGGATGGTGAGTGTGCTGCTGAGCATCCTCATGGGCTGGGAGGGACTCTAAGGGTCACCTTTCCATCGTCTGCCATGGGCAGGGGCAACTTCAACCATCCCAGGCTGCTCCAAGCCCCATCCAGCCTGGCCATGGGCACAGCCAGGGACCCAGGGGCAGCCACAGCTGCTCTGGGCACCCTGTGCCAGGGCCTGCCCACCCTGCCAGGGCACAATCCCTGCCCAAGATCCCACCCAGCCCTGCCCTCTGGCAGTGGGAAGCCATTCCCTGGCTCCTGGCCCTCCAGCCCTTGGCCCCAGCCCCTCTCCAGCTCTCCTGGAGCCCCTGCAGCCACTCGCAGCATTCCCGGGATTTCTCCCTTCTCCAGGGGAACATTCCCAGCTCTCCCAGCCTGGCTCTAGGGCAGAGGGGCTCCAGCCCTGCAGCAGCTCCATGGCCATTAACTCATTAAAACAAATACCTTAAAAAGTATTAAAACATAGAATCTCTTCTTATTCAGTTACTCCTTCATTCTCTTCCCTTCATCACGTGGTCTTTGCTGCCCATGGTGCTCAGTGCTGAGGGTGAGCAAGAGCTCTCTGTAACCCAAGTACCATGCTCCAAACTCTGGGATTCAGCAGAACTGTTTTATTAGCTGTAGAATAAGTAAGATGCTTTAGTCTCTCCAAGAGAAAACCGGCTCTGTGTTGGGTTCTTGCTCCTGCCCATGTGGCAGAAGTCCAGGCTCAGTTCCTGCAGTTGCCTTCTCCCTGCTCTCTCTGTTACCTCTGGCAGTTGTTCCCCGTGGAATACAGCACCAGGGTGTGCTCCTTTCCTTCTGGGAGAAGCTTTACTCTGGGTTTGATCCCTTCCTTGGGGGCGGGGAGGTGAAGAAATCTGCTGTCATAAACCAGGCAGGCGGCAGTGCAGCAGTGTTTATCTGCCTTGCACAGACCGACAAATCCTGCTGCAATCATTGCAGTAAATGTGAGATATGGAAAGGTTTAAGTTTCATTTTGCTTGCTGTTGTCTCCTTTTGTCTTTTTTATTGAGCAGCAGTAATTTAACAGCGTGTTTGACTCCCGTTCAGGCTTTTTCATGGCTTACATTGCATTGAGATTCTGTTGAACATTTGAGTACTGTGGTGTAGTTTGATGCTTGATGGAAAAAGCACTAATTATTTCATTAACACCAGAGCGGAATTTGTCCATACTAAACTAGAAAACAGAAAGCACTGAGTGTATTGGGTAAAGTAGTGTTTCTCAGCTTTTTTAGCTGATGTGGAACAAAAGAAGAAACTCTCCTGAACCTCTACTCATTGGTGAACACTTCCACACTGATCCTGTGTATTTGTGTGTGGGACTGGGGCCAGGCCCAGGTGAGAATGTACTTTAGTTTCTGGGCTGGGCTGTTACATTTTGGCTTTCTCACGATATACTGAAGTTGACTGTTGATCATTCAGGTAAAATCTTCACAAGAGTGCAGTGGGATGCTCAGAGACACTGAGGGTCATCAAGGGATCCAGTTCCCTGCGCCTCCAGGGTGGGACAAAGCTGACTGCCCCCTATATGCGAGAATCACAGATTGAAAGGGCCCTTAAAGGCCATCTAATTCCACCCCCTGCCATGGGCAACCTTCCACTAGACCAGGTTGCTGTAAGCCCCATCCTATCTGGCCTTGGACACTTGTTTTCGTTCTTGGGACAATGTTCTTTACTGTGTTAATGCACAGAGTGCTGTTAAGGTGGTACATGGACTTAAATTCTGGAAATAGAATTGGAGTACTGAATCACCGTGCTCGTGTGTGCTGGTATCAGTGACATGCTGCTGAGGGGGTCAATGGAACAAAACCCTCAGTCCTGTTGATTACATGAGCTGCTCCTTTGTTATTGAATTTAGGGAGAAATACCAGCCTCGTGTAGTGCTTGACTTTTTAATAGCCTGATTTTTATTAAGTGAATGTGTTTTCTTGTGATGACTCGTGTTTTGATTGTTGCTGACAGTGGTTTCAGCTTTGCTGGCTGTGTGCTGGAAATTGGCCCAGCACAGCAGTGTGCTTCATGGTGGCTCGTGCCCTGGGGCTTGTATCAGTTGAAAGAGCGATGCTGGGGGAAGAGAAGAGGGAGGGGGTAACACAGTTTAACGTTTGTTTTCTCCCACTGCTTCCCTCCCTGCAGACGGTACCAAAGCCGATCGCGCTGGAGCCCTGCTTTGGGAACAAAGCAGCCGTTCTCTCGGTGTTCGTGAGGCTGCCTCGGGGACTTGGGGGCATTCCACCACCAGGACAGTCAGGTGAGGATTATTGTTGTCTCTGATGGCTTGGAATTAGCTCTGTACTCCTTCCCGAACCTTAGAGAGTCACTTTTCCTGATCCCACAGAAGCTGCTGTAGCCACAGTTCAGCTTGAGATGTGCTCGAGGTATTTTAGGCTCCCTGTTTTGGGCTCTGCTGGCTTCCAACATGAGCTTTGAGTTAATTACTAAAGTCAGTTGATGGATGAACATTTGATATTGGACTCTCCTTTAATTAACAGCAGGGTGAGGGAAAGAGGGTTCTGGTACAGACATGTTTGCAGTAGTTCCTTGTGAAGGTAACTCGTCACTTGGCCTGTCCGACTTCATTCCCAGCTTCATGTGCGTGGGAACATCATCACAGAATCATGAAAACATTTGAGTTTGAAGGGACCCTAAAGACCATCCAGTTCCACCCCTCTTCCACTAGACAGGTTGCTGCAAGCTCCATCCCACCTGGCCTTGGATGTTTGCAGTGATGGGGCAGCCACAGAGCAACTTGTGCCAGGTCCTCCTCACCTAAAACCCATCTAACCCTGCCCACAGTCAGTGTGGAGCCATTCCCCCTTGTCCTGTCACTACTAGTTCTTACAGAGCATCTCTGCCCTCCTCCTAGGAGCTCTGAACAAAGAGGTTTTCCCCATCCAGCTTAAGGTTTCCTTGTTCTCAATCCCTTCACACCTAAACTGATGTCAGGGCACTGGGACATCGTGTCCTGGGCAGTGTGGGATTTCACTGGGGTTCCCCAGTGCCCAGTGGGCTTGGTGAAGCAAAGGCTTGGAAAGGCTTGGCAGGGTCTGAGTTGGATGGTTTGGTGTTGAGCTGCATTGAGCTGAGTCCCAGAAGTGGTTTGTCTGTGAACAGAGCAGGCAGGTCCTGGCACTGGGTGCCCAGACAAGCTGTGGCTCTCCCGTCTCTAGAAGTGTTCCAGGCCAGGCTGGACACTGGGGCTTGGAGCACCCTGGGACAGTGGGAGGTGTCCCTGCAAGGGCAGGGGTGGCACTGGGTGGGCTTTAGGGTGCCTTTCCAGACCATTCCATGACTCCCTGATCTGCCATGAGGAGGTTGCAGAGGTGATGGATCCTCGGGAATTGCAGCAAAATCTCAATGCACATTTGCTTTCAGGTTTATTGTAGTCTACCTACTGATGCAGAGAAAGGCACCTTCAATATTAAGGGTTCAGGCTTCAATATTTAGAGTTTTACATCCAGTAATACCCACCATTATTGCATCTTTTCCTCCTGCTGTTGTTTCTAATTAAACATGCAGCATTTCAGCTCCTTTCAGAATACTGGCTGGAGTTTAATTCTTAAGCCAAAACACTTTTCTAGTTTATTAAAAAAATTCTACCCATTTTGCGGCCTGGAGGGATTTTCTCAGCTGTTTCTGAAGGATTTGTTACTGTGGCTGTTCTGCTCCTGACTCCTTGTCCTGTTGCCCCAGGTCTCGCAGTGGCCAGTGCCCTGGTGGACATTTCCCAGCAGATGCCAATTGCCTACAAAGAGAAATCGGGCGCCATACGGAATCGGAAGCAGCAGCCCCCTGCACAGCCAGGAACCTGTATTTGATGCATGGACATCAGAAACTGTCTAGGGTTTTAAACAAAATGGAAAAGAAATACCAAGGAGGAGGAGGAAGAGGAGAAAGATTTCCAAGTTGTGTCCCAAGAGACTAGAAGCACCTGGAAAAAAACACAACTTCCTTGAACCCAGTTTTTTTCTCTCATCTACGTGCTAGTTGGCTTTATTTGACAACTGCTCCACTTAAGTTTTACTGACACATGGCTTCAGATTGCTCCTTTGTTTTCTTCAAGTTTAAAGCAAAATAATTTTATTGCAGGTGTGGTAAGGTCCGATGCCGCATTCCTGGTCAGTGTAAATACAACAGTAGTCCAATATGAATGACACTCAGGTTTCTACATGGAAAGTGCTTTGTAGTTCATGTATTTATCAAACTGTACAAAAAGAAAAAGATCCAGTGTTTACAGGTGTCAGCTCTCAACACATAAACACTACTATTAATCTTCAAAGCATCTTCATCCTTTGTTTTCATTTAATATTTAATTGTTCCCTCATTGTTTCAGTGGAACTCTCTTCCAGGCACAGCCTTTTTGCAGTCATCATGGTCCAGGAATGCAGAAGCTGGGATGGTTTAAAGGTTGTTGCTCAGACCACATGAAATAACTGGAAAGTTGGATGTTGCTTTGGAAAGACTCAGTGTTTACATAGTCTTAACCTGCTTGGAGTACACCACACACAAGTGCCTAGACGTGAACAGATCTAGGGAGTGAGGAGACTGCTACACATGCTGCTTTTTAACATAATCAAATTCCTTTAAAGGTATGTATACTCACATCTAGAGCCACCCAAGGCACTCTGTGTCCTCTGTCCTGTGCAGTCAGAGGAAAATTGCATTTTCCTGACCAACCAACTGCTCACCCAGATGGAAATATCTGGAAAGTATGTAGAGTTTCAGTATCCCATAACAAACCTCCCAGTTTCACCAGCATTTTCATAGAAGCAGTCTGTGTTCCAGGTCAGATACATCACATTTTTCTGATTTTGGCCTCTTTCTTCCCCCTTCCCTCCTGCCATCCTTCTGGATGAGAGCTGAGCTTGGAGGCATTGCTCCTCAGTGGTTCTGATTTGCTCCATCTTCTTACAGGGTGTAAAAAGCAACACTCCAGGTGCCAGATCACTTGAAGTAAAAAAAGAATTTTAAATAAAAATCAAGCAGAGCAGCTTTGTTTTGCCACAGGTTTGAGTTCTACACGATCAGATCCTGGCAGTTCCTGCTGGGCTTGAGCTCTGTCAGATGCTGAAGAAGTGGCTGGCTGGTGAAAGGATGAGGTTTGCAGATGGCAGAGAGAAGGTCTGGTGTTTGGGGGGTGCATCAAACCATCTGAACTACTCTGACAAGCTGGGGCTGTGTTTGGGCTCAGGTTGGACTGACCCCACCCACCTGAGTGTGCTGTGTCCAGTGTCTCCCTGGAGCTGGGTACCTGTGCTGCTGGAGCTGCTGGGAGGATTTAGTGAGGGTGCCAGACAAGGGGTGTCATTATGGCTTCATCACAGTCATTGTGGATTCATCCAGGGCACTGAGCTGGTGGGCTCTGTTGAGGACATCTGGTATTTAATAAATGGAGAAGTAACACATGGAAGGGAAGTGCTCTTGGGTCTGGTAGCACCTTTCCAAACTGAAACCCAAATAACTGCTCCTTTTTGTGTGTGCTCTGGTGGTCAGTCACATATGAGCCACTCGTTTCTGGGGTGTTTTTTTCTAACCATGTATTGTGAAGAAGCTCTTTGGAGCCTGGCAGTATCACAATAAAGAAGTGAATTGTTGTGTGTGTCCCAACAGTGGTGGTGGGAACAGACTGATGGTTTGAGAACTGTGGTGGATGATAATTCTGATTTAATGTGTCATTTAACAAGTGCAATGGGACTGCAGAAAAATAATGGGAAAAAATGCATTATATATACACGTATATATAAATGCATCTGTTTCTAAACTAGAAGTTTCAGTGCTCTCTGGGAAGAAGGAATTATGAGGGGAAAAGGGTTGAGCTTTGTCTTAGAATGAAGGGATTTAGGCAATTTAAGTTTTACCTGATACACGGATTACCTCAGACAGATTCATCTCCTGATAATATTTTCTAGCTTGCTCAGTGATAGGGTTAATCTGAACTGGAGAAATAAGACTGGACGAAATTCCCTTCCCTGTTACTGCATGTTTTCAGCCATGATGCACATCCTCATGTTTGCAGATTTCCTCTTTTGGGGAGGGGAGCTGCCAGCCCAGATGGTCAAAGCCCCTGTGCTTGAGTTTCCCTCTTCAGGACACACTTGAGCAGGTGCTTAAAGTTGTTGGGTTTTGATGATCACAAGCAGCTTTCAGAGCTGCAGGCCTGGAGGGGTGATAGATTCTTACATTAATAAAAAGACATAAATACAGAGTTTGGGACGTTTTCTCACTGCTGGAGACCTGGGCTGCAAAGCTTAGAGTGTGCCCAGGAGCGTGGCCAAAATGAGGTGTCAGATACTGGAAAAATGAGCAAAAATGATCAAAGTCAAGGTTTACCAGAACCAGAAACTGTAAATAGAGTGACAAGAGTTACTTATATAAATAAAAGGAACCATCTCCTTTGCTCTGCCCTGCATCTGATCTCCATCCTGATGAGGGAGAACTCTCATACATAGCTCTGCTGCAGTTTCATTCCAGCTTAGAGGTAAACAGGACAAAAAGTGGAAAAGGATAGGGAAAAGAAGAATTGCTGGCAGTTTATCACCAGGCCAGTATCAAAAGTGAAGGATTTTTGGGTTTATTTCATTTGGAGGTGAGGTGGGGGAGAAAGAACAACCTTATTTAATGGGAGGATCTGTAAATAAATGACAAATGACACACAGATTTTGCACTTGTACATAAACTCTACAGTAACGTGCAGAACATGGAGAGATTTAAAGTGTATATAAACCAGAAAAAAATATTGAATGTATTTTTGGTGCATTTTAAATGATGTATGAGTTTTATCTTAATAACTCCTTCCTGTGATCAGTATTAGATAACTTTCCAGAGCTTTAAACACCAGATTATATCGTGATATCTTGCAAAGCAGGGAGGCATAACTTGACTTCTGTGTGTTCAAATGCATTTCACTTAAATGTAGAAACCAAGTAAAATAGTGGTTTTTCCATTTGAAAGGGGGAAAAGCAACATTTGGAGACATGTAATAAACATCCTTAAAGTGGTCACTACATGGAGGATTAAATCAGTGGTTTAAGGCCTTTGTTTCTAAAACTGTGGCAGTGTTTCCATTCAAAATCACTATTTTGAGGTGTTTATAACTGGCTGAAATTCAGCATGTGATGTCTCAACCCTCAGAAGATTTTCATTTGCTGAGAGGAGCCTTTAAAAAAAAATTAGTAATAACATTTCAGAACTATTGGGGCCCTTTTATTCTAGAAAACAATGGTGCCAGTGGATCTCCAAATAGCACACTTTATTTTTAATTCACCATTTTCCATGGATTTTAGCCCAGAATTTTCTCTGGGCTGTTGTAGCATGACATTGCCACGCTCTGGCTCAGTATTTTGGATACAAGAAGATTTATGAGACACAACTTTTCAGTTGTTAGTATCACTTTCCCTGGGCTTAAAACGCGTTGTATTGAAATTACCAAAATAAAGCTATTTATGATGGGGTAATGCCTGTGGTTAACATGAACCCATTGTGAGTAATGTCCCAAAATTCAGTGAGTGGTTCCATGGAGGTGGCAGATCCCACTCCCTGGGGGAAGTTCATGTGCTGCGGATTGCTCAGCAGCAATTTTCTCTGCAGGAAGCGTTCCCAAGATCAGGCGCTGGGTTTGGGGGTTGCTTGTCAGTGGCAGCTCAGCTTGCTTGGCCCTAAATGAGCTGAGAGGGGGGCCTGAGGCTGAAATCCAACTTCAGCCTTTTCCATCACCCGCCGCAGTCGCAGTGCCTCCCAGCTGGGCTGCCCCGCTGTTCCCGGCTGCTTTTCCTCCTCCGTGAGAGCCCCAGTTCGGGACAGGCACCAGCGGCATCCCGGAACCCTGAGCCGGGATCCCCCGTCCCGCCGGGAACCGGGATTTGTGAGACGGCAGCGAGCCAGGGAAGGGAAGGGAAGGGAAGGGAAGGGCTGCCTTGGCAGAGCCTCCCGGGCTGGGCTGCAGGGGCAGGTGGGAGAGGGGCTTGGCTGGGCTTCAGTAGGAAGGTGCCAGAGGAAGGGAAGGGATGATCTGGGGTGTGCTCCTCATTTTTGGAGTGTGCTTCTCATTTTTGGATTTGTTCTTTGCAATTTTAGTCAAATTCCTGCATTTTCTGTTGGTAGCTGCTGAAACGAGCTGAGTTTCCATGCCAGGACTACTATAATATTTGTATATACTGATTTTTTCTGCATCCGGGCAGGTTGTGTTCAGTCTGTTTCTTTGTTCTAACACTACACACAGACTATTTGTATGCGTCTTCCAGGTACTAGAATTCTTTAGACATTTCCTCTCCATTTAGTATTGATTCAACAAACCTCACCAGTAGAAAGAAAGGAAAAAATAACAATTGTCACAGAGTGAATCATATGTCAGTCCATTAAAAAAAAAAAAAAGGGGGGGGGGGGAGGGGTTTTTATTAATTNNGGGGGGGGGGGGGGGAAGAGTTTTATATTACTCTGAAATTTGTGCACAATAAATGTTCTTTAAGATCCTTGAATTAATTATATTCTGGATTTTTTCCTCTTTGTTCTGTAATTATTTATGATTCTTATCTGTGTTCAGACTTGAGCTTAGTTTGTTAATATGTATAATTTAGCATTTATTGCATTCATATGTAAATAGGAGCAAGTATTGTAAACTATTTCATTGCTGGGGTTGTGGGTATTATACATACACACATTTAGGACTGCAGTTTTTTGGTATAATTTTTTGTATTGTAAAATAACAGCTAATTTAAAGCCGGAACGAGAAAATTCTTGGGAGGTCTGTGCATTTTAAATACAAATGTGAAGTACATGTATATAAATAAAAGTAAATAATGCAAATCTTTCCTCTGAAATAAAAAGTAGATGATCTGGTTAGAATTTTTCTCTTACTTATTTTCTTAAAATGGAGGGGGAAAATAATTCAAGGTGGTTTTGAAGGCTCCTGGCTGAGGTGAGGTTAGTTTCTCCTGTGGTGCTGGTGGGTGTCAGTGGGCTCCTGTCAGGTACGGAATTTGGGAGGAGGAAGGAGGGACATGTACTCTGCCAGAGGATGGGGGATGTAATTCAAAGAGTTAAAGCTGTAGATTTTAAAGGTACAGACAGTCAGTAAATAGTTTCCATTTCTACCCTCAGGTTCACGTTCCCCTGGTGCCTTAGGGCAGCTCTTGGTCCCTGAAGTCCAGCCTGCCCTGCCCCAGCTCCAGCCTGCCCTGGTCCTGTCCCTGCCACACAGAGCAGAGATCGGCGCTGCCCCTCCTGACATAACCCCGACAGAACCCCAAAATCTCAGCCCCTTCCCCTTCTCACCATCATTTTTTCCCGTAAATGTCTTTGTTTAAATCCATGCCCTCCATGGAAACTGTATCACCGGTTTAGCTGGTGATTTCCCAAATGTTGGCAGCGGCCGGTGTTGCAGAGACTCGGGGAAGCTGGAGAGAGGCAGAGGCAGCCCCTGCTCTCCCAGCCCCAGGGCACAGCTCCTGCCACGGGAACTCACCTGCCGGGTGTGGGCTGGGGCTCCTCGCCCTCCACTGAAACCTGCAATCGGGTGAAGTAACCACCTGGAGACCGCCTGTCTCATGGTTATTCAGGCACGGGGGAAGTGACACTTCCAGCTGACAGGAAACATCTTGCTGTGGAGGCAAGATTGTGCAAGGATAAGCTGGAATTTTTGACTGACAGATGCTTCACTTTTCAAACTATAAAAGCTGCACCAAACTTCCACAAAGCAAAAGCCGTCTGCGCATTCCCTAGAAATCTGTGGGGCATTTCCCCAAAGCTGGGACACCAACTTTGTGGTTAGTCTCTTGGGGGCTGAGTGGAAGGACTGTGAGTACTCTGTTGGCAGTTCGGTGGTGAGTCCCGCTGACTCCTGTTCTCTACTCTGTCTCTGCTAGCTTTAGTCTGGCACCTGAATGTCGTGCACAGTTTTATGTAACCTCCCAGCAGTTCTCTTGTTTTGTACTGTGTAGTAAATAACTGTTCAAGGCCTTTTGTCTGTTAGCTCCTGTCTGTTCAATAAATAACACATTTTATAATAGCCCTAATCAGCCAGCTTTAAGAACTTGCGAGCCAGAGGGATTGAGGTGCAGGTCACCTAAGCAGAGCTGCCAAAAATCTGAGCCTAAGGCAAGGCTTGTCTAAAGCTGTCACTTGATCCGTAACACCCAGGCATGCACAGTTCGAGTCCCGCCGGGACGCAATCCGTTGTTCTCCATTTATTTTCATGTCACTCTCCAACTTTCAAATTAAGCACTGCTGGGATGAAGCAGAGTTGAACCTGACATTTATGAGCCATGAAGGTTTCAGCCGCCGTTGCCTCCGAAGACCATTGTGCTGCTTCATTCCACGGCATTAAAGTGGGATGCAGGAGCCCAATTCCCAGCAATTGCTGCAGAGCTGAGCAGAGGATGCCAGGCTGACGGCACAGCGTGGGGTGTCCAGACTTGAAATGAAATGGGCAGGGGGTAGTGGTTTTAAAGCTGCTTTAAGTTTATTTTGGACAGCAGGAAAAACCACAGAGAGCTGGAGCCATTTTTCTTCCCTGCTCTGATTTTTCTTGTGTTGTAGCAAAGAAAAGAGGTTTGAAGGGAGGGAAGGGAAGAGAGCAGGGAGGTTTTCCAAGGCTTTGTGTACATCAGGTGATGACCTTTGTCATCAGCTGTCATTAATGAATGATTTTGGGTAAGGAGCCAGAGAGGAATTTGAGATCCAGCTTTTCTTTCCACAAACCTTAAATATCAACCACCTACAGGAAGAAAGGACTTTTAAGTCTTTTTAAAAACCAATTTAACTCCCCCAGAAATCCTGGACTGGAGGCTGGGTGGTGTTTCCTCCACCAAGGAAAAGGTGGGGTTTGGGGCAGCTCTTGGGTAGTTCCACATCGCTGGTTAGTGGTAAATCAACACAGCAGAAGCACCAACATTTCCTTTTCTCCCCACTGATGGGAAGGGAGGAGGAAGACAGGTGTACAAAAGAGCCAGATCTCCATATCACCATCTGGGAAAAAATAATTAGCAGATTTGAGTTTTTCCCTGGATTTTTTGGTTTCTGAACTAATAAAGCAGCAAAACAGGGATTGCGGGGACAGAGTGGAACTGCTGAGATCTTGCCAAAGGCATAAGGTGGGGGGAGATTTTCTAATGAGGTGACAGCACCTGCTGATGAGTTTTCTGCCTGGTAATGACGCTGCTGGACCCAGGTGTCAGCATCACCGAGCTCCTTGTGTTCCCCATCACAGGATGGCTGGGAACAGCAGCACCTCCCCAGATGGTGTCAGAGTCCCAACACCCTTGGCCACAGGATTTTGGGACACCATCATCACCCCATGGAAGCTCTGAGGTAAGGTACATGATGTCCCAGAGGCAACTCTTCTCCTTGGTGACTCCAGAGACTCAGTGACAAATTTGGGATTTGGGATCTGCACTAGAGATGTCTCAGAAGAGATGAATCTTCCCCACAAACAAAGAGCAAAATCTCAGGGCTCAAGCTCCATTGAAAATGGATGTTTTTCACTGGCATGTAGGGTCAGGACAAGGGAATGGCTTCCCAGTGCCAGAGGGCAGGGCTGAGGGTGGGATATTGGGAAGAAATTCCTCCCTATGAGAGTAGGGAACAGGTTGAAGCTGTGGCTGCCCCTGGATCCCTGGCAGCGTCCAAGGCCAGGCTGGACATTGGGGCTTGGAGCAGCCAAGGTAGCAGAAGGGGTCCCTGCCTATGGCAGGGGGTGGACAAAGGTGATCTTTATAGCCCCTTCCAACTCAAACAATTCCATGATTCTATGATCAGCTGCAGGACCAGGCCCTTCTTCCCTCTCTTCTCTGTGTTCCTGGGCCCTCACTCAGCCCACATGCATCACTCAGAAACCACATCTGCAGGAAATTTAGCCAAAAACCCACCGAAAGAGCCACTCTGGCTCTACCAAGGACAGGATCTTGCTTCTCTTTATTTCCCTGCTGCTGACAGGAAGCACAGGTGCAGCTCCATGAGCCCACAGCCTGCAGGGCAGGGGCTGTTTCTGATCTCACCCCATCCACGGCAACTTGCAATGCCATGGGAGGATGGGATTTAATCTCTCCTAGTCCTCACGCTGATCCCTGAATTCAGTTTGGAAGCAGAACTTTAGTGGGTAGGTCTGGATTGTGATGGTTGATGGTCGAGTGCTGTCTGGATGGGAATTAGAGCAGAGCGTGGGCATGTCTGGGGTCTCCATCCACCCCACCTGCAGCTTGCTGGCTGTTTTATCAACTCTGCTTTCCAGGCTGCATCCACAATGTGCCTCCAGCAGAGTGACTGGCAGGATTTCCATTGATATGTTCCCTGGGATCCTTGCTCCCACCAGAAATCATTTCCACTTCCCCTTAGAAAAAAACCCCACAAAATGACTTGAACATTTTTCATGTCAGAGCTAATTCTGCAGCTTTTCCCTTTGGCAAACATCCACTGTTTCTGCAGAAATTCAGTGTTTTAATAACCAAAGCAAGATGTCTCCATGCCTATCAGCATTTTAGCGCTGTTTGCTTGGAGATAACGTGTGGTAAATTGTTGCTTCTGATTTCAACATCCCCTTGCAGCAGGTGAACATCAGCTGCAGGATTTGTGCTGTGTCTGCAGTCACAGTGTGATAGGGATGGGGTCCTGCCTGCAGGTCCCTCCTTCAAACCTCCCGTGCTGCCCCAGGCCCTGGTCTGTAATGACACAGGGAATGGTTCAAAGCCCATCCAGTCCCACCCCCTGCCATGGGCAGGGACACCTTCCACTGTCCCAGGCTGCTCCCAGCCCTGTCCATCCTGTCCTGGGGGCTACCCAGGTTGTAAGAGCTTTTCTCTGGGGATGTGAGATCACTTCCCGTGTTCTCTCCTCAGTGTTTGATCGCCGTGGCTGTAGGAGGCAGCGGTGCTCAGTTTTGTTGTGGGCACAGCCAGCACCCCTAAAACTACACCCAGACCCAGAGATGAGGTAGAAGTGAGGGTCAGCCAAAGCTTCTTCCAGCTATTAGAGCTTCTCCTGCTTCAGAATCTCCTCACCCTAAATTTAGGGTGATTCCCAGGTTTCTTGGAGCCAGTGGCTACACCCCAGGGCAGGGCTGCTGCAGCCAGCCCCGTGCCCTGCCCTGCCCTGAGCCCCCTGTGCTGTCCCTGTGCAGGGCCTGGGGAGTCCCACTGGGCAGTCCTGGGACCCCCTGAAGCCCAGCAGCTCCTGTCACCCCAGCACTGGGCGGCCCCGGACTGGCCCCAGTGGCTTTTTGGGTGCTGACCTAGCTAAGAGCCAGGGAAAATCTCTCAGACCTGCAAGGCTTTCACAGCAGGTTTCAGGTTCAGCTGGCTGGAACCTTCACAGGAATTGTTCTCTGATTCAGCAAACCCCAGCCTGGGTGCTGTCGGGAGGGAAAAGCCTTTGAGGAGGGTCTCAGTCCATCCCTAACCCTCAGCTTTTCCTCCTCCACTGCATCCTCGGCTGCTCCATGCACACATGGAGGCAAACATGATTTCTGGGAGGAAAAAGTGTAACATTTATGTGTTCAACCTTGAACTCACTTTAAGAACTGACCTGAATTTCACTCATTATTTTTATATAAATTTTATGTACATTTATTTTCTAGACTTTTTTCCCCTCCCCAGAATTGGCAAGAAAACATTCAATTTGCCTCTAATCAATTTTCCTGTGATTTCTTTTGTTTTTTTAAGTTGCCAAAAATAGCTCACAGATGTTCATGGCACAAACAGAAATCTTCCTGGCTGGAATGAGCCATCACCCTCCCTTCTCCTCCATCTCCCTTCCTCCTGTGCCCAGCACAGAGGTGCAGCATCAGCCTTCCCCAGGTATTTCCACTCCGTGGGTGACATGGTGACATCCTGGCATCAGTGGCTCCACAGGCCCCAGTTTCTGGTGCAGTTCTTCCCATCCCTGCTATATCTTGCAGTGCCTCCCTCTTCCTGTGCTGGCACCAGCTTTGAGCCAAACCTGCCCCAAATGTCTCCCAAACCTTTGCATGTTTGACCCCTGCAGGCAACACAAACAGCCCCAGGACTCCTGTGGGGAACCGTGTGGGGACTCGTGTGGGGACCCGTGTGGGGACTCG
>VYXF01002469.1:45219-98729 GCA_013397295.1 Polioptila caerulea | reverse complement strand
CGTGTGGGGACCCGTGTGGGGACTCGAGTGGGGACCCGTGTGGGGACCCGTGTGGGGACTCGAGTGGGGACCCGTGTGGGGACTCGAGTGGGGACTCGTGTGGGGACTCGTGTGGGGACCCGAGTGGGGACTCGTGTGGGGACTCGTGTGGGGACTCGTGTGGGGACTCGTGTGGGGACTCGTGCGGGGACCCGAGTGGGGACTCGTGTGGGGACTCCTGTGGGAACCCGTGTGGGGACTCGTGTCTCCTCCCCTGGTGACACTCGTGTCTCCTCCCCTGGGGACACTGATGTCTCTCCATCTCAGCAGAGCTGTTTTCCACCTGTCACCCCTCCTTGCTGGAGACACAGGACTGGAGCTGAGAGGAGCCCTCAGAGCTGTCTGCAGCTTCCTCCCGAGGGCAGCTCCCACCTCTGCTCTCTGGGACAGGACCAGGGAACACTGCAGCTGTTCCAGGGCAGGGTCAGGCTGGATTTCAGGGAAGGTTCTTCCCCCAGAGGGTGCTGGCACTGCCCAGGGAATGGGCACGGCCCCAGAGCTCCAGGGGTGCCCAGGGTGGGGTTGTTGGAGGGTCTGGGCAGGGATGGGGTGGATGGATGATCCCTGTGGGTCTCTTCCAGCTGAGGATATTCTAGGATTCTCTGATTCCAGCCAAGCACAGCTCATCTGAGCCCCACCACTCTTCCACCCCCCACAGAACATCTCCAGTTTCTTCCAGCTGCCCTTACAGCACAGGAGCAGTGAGCTCAGCAGCATCCTGGATGTGCTGGCAGGGACAAGCTGGCACTGCAGGCAGGAGTGAGGGGTCAGGAAAATGCGTGTGTGCTTTATTCATGGATATGTTTGATATTGGCATGTACAGAAAAGGTGAGTACAAGTCTGACCCCACTTCGGGCTGGCACCCACCACCCTCCCCTCATGCAGGTGCACACAGGGAGTTCCTGCTCCAGCACCACCTCCCAGCCCTGGGCTCCCTCCCAGCTCCTGCTCTGGCCTGGACAATGCTGTACATGACAACATGACGTGACAAATATAAGTACATACACAATATTTCACAGGCTCTCAGGGCTGCCAACCACTGGGAGTGATTCTGTGCAGCCAAAAAAATAGAGTTCACTGGCTACAGAAAGTCTGGCTGGTACTTCAACTGTGGTTTTTTTCATTTCTTTCTCCCATGATCCTTCTTTGTGCTTATGGAAGTCCTCAGGAATGGAGTAATTCCTAAAAAAATTGTCTCCCTTTCTGTCCCTTGGCTTGCTCAGTCTTTTTCTTTACAAGCAGCTGCTATGACTTCTGTGGTTAATCAAGAGACTTAAAAATGAAGATCCATGGTTCACTTCACACATTTCAGCAGAGATGGAATTTCATCCAAAAAAATTACTGACTTTTCACAAGGAAAAAGCAGTGGTCTGTGCACACATGTTGGTGGGTGGGAGGAGAGTAATCACGTTTGCTACCTCCAAAAGTCATCCTTTTTTGCAAAGTTTGATTCATGAACAGGCTTGGAGGGAGAATCAACATTAAATACTGGTGAAAAGAGTTAAATAATCAGAACAAAGCCATGAAAGTTTGGGGATTTTTTTTTTTGTTAATTCCTACCCCCCCCCATGTGTTTCCTGCTGGGTGAGAGGGTCCCTGCTCTGTGCCTCAGTCACTTCATTCCGAAGCATCCGTGAACCCCAAGGAGCCCCCAGGAGGGCAGGACCTGGCCTGGGCCAGGGCTTGGAGGACAGGACATGGGAACAGAGGACCTTGTTGGGCTCTGATGTGTAGAGACAGCTAACATGTGCAGAGTCTATAAAGCAAGATACCCTGGAAGTGTCCAAGGCCAGGCTGGATGGGGCTTGGACAAACCTGCTCTAGTGGAAGGTGTCCTTGCTCATGGCAGATGAGCTTTAGGGTCCCACCTGACCATTTCATGATTCTATGAATTAAATCCAGGGGAGATGATGATGTCTCTCACTGAAAGTGTTAAAGTAGGCGCTGATGTGGGACATGGCACTGGGACGAGGTAACCTCTGGAGGTCTCCTCCATCCCACCCAGTCCTTGAGCAGGATTGTCCACGCCTCTTTTTACAGCATTCCAGTCTGAAGGGAGAGGTGAGGTGGGGCCACCAGGCATCCTGACCACCCAGAAAAACTCCTCTGCTGAATGAGAAGGAAATGGCAAAGTGGCACTTCCAACATCACTGCCACTGACATATGAGAGACACAGGAGTGGGTGCTCCTGGAAAGCAGCTGACACTTGTATCCCCATCCTGACAGACACTCAGCCTGTGCACCACTGAAAGCTGGTGGAGACCGGTTTGATGGGGCTGGATGTGTGGAAAAGCAGAGCATGACCACAGAACTGGAAGGGAAAGGGCAGAAAACAATTCCCAGCATGACCTCGTGGTGTTGAGGTGGTTCCTTGCCTTTGAAGGGCTGAGCAATCAGGGTTCCATCCCTCTGCCACCTGCAGCTCCGAGGACACGAGCTTTGTGTCACTTGGCCTCTCAGGGGACACCGATGTCCTGGATAAAGGGGAGACGTTCACAGCAACTCTGTGCACGTATGGGGTCCCTTGGAAAGGACTTCCCTGCCTGTAGCTCTCCCTCCTTGTCTGCTTCCCTGATCAGAGTGAGCCCCTTGGCCATGATGTTCTCACATACAGCTTTTAGCTCAGGCTAGGACTTGTCACCCTGCACACAAGCCTTGGAACTTGGCGTGCTCCTCTGCACAACCTTGGATTAGGGAAGCTGGGTGCTATAGCCCTGAGGACCTCAAGGAGCAGCACTTTGGACAGGATGCAGCAGGAGGATTTCTGTTCATGTCAGACACATCCACAGGTGTTCAGCTGAAAACAAGAGTGGTTTCTTATTGGAACAAAAGCCAAGGAAATTGCTGCAGTTTCCCAGAAAATCTGAAGCAATAAACAGTGGGAGAGGATTTGCAGGAAGTGGAAATAAAAAGCAATGGACTTTGCTGTCAGATGCTTCCTAAGCCTTTCCATGCATTCAAATAGGGATTAATTCAAAGGGATTAATGATATTTATTGGAGGAGCACAAACCAAGGAATAAATGGACTGCTGCAAAGGCCAGGCCTAAATACACTCTGGGGGATTCTGGGGCTATTGCTCTTCCTCCCATGGCACTCAGCCTGTGTAAGCATTTATCCTGGGAAACCTTCTCCCTCTTCCTTACCATTGTCTTTCCTGGCTTAACGCAGTAAAGGGGTTCAGCCCCCCTAGAGGGCACTGGCACTGAGCTCACCTCCTCAAGAAGGTGTCCTGGAATGCTCAGGTAGTCCAAGGTCACACACCTGCCTCCCTGTGCCCCAAGACACCAAAGAGACCTTCACCCTCACTTTCCTCCCCTGGGCTCTGGTTGCAGCTCAGTAGAAAGGGTCACTTCAGCAGCCTTTGCTTAAATGACATCTTCACTGACAAAACAGGACCTGGCAAGAGGAAAAGCCCTTCACCTGCTCACCTGGACACAGGTGGTTGGCTCTGCCAATTCTTCAAGGAGGGAAAACTGCAGCAATCCAGCCCCTACCCATGATATAATTCATGGCTTGGCCTTTTTTGGCTGGGTATTTCTATCTTCAGACAGAGGGTGGTATCTAGCAAACCTCTCCTATCCTATCTCTCCCCAGTAAAACTAATGAACTCCTTTGGCTGGAGACCCTATGCATATGAGACCAGTGGGTGAATAGGTAGCATGTGAGAGTGGGATGTGTTGGGCTCACATCAAATCCTGCCCATGGGCTCACACATTGGCCCCTGGTGGACAAAAGGTAGCTTGGAGTGGGACAATATTGGCCTCGTTGTTTGGATGTGACAAAAGATGCCTGAAACACTGAACAGGACCAGTGGATAGAGATGTTTGGGTTGGGACACAAAAAAATCAGCCATAAACAAAATGCAACACACGTGTTTCTTCCTGAATACCGTCAATACAGGACGCAGGTTTGCCTAAGAAGGAGGGCCCGAGGGGCAGGTGGCAGCTGGGACAGGGATGCTGGTTGCACTCTGGCCATGGATTTGAGAGGGTGGATAATCCCTGTCAGCCAGTTCAGAGTCTGGTTACTTGGTCCTCCCCAGAGGTGCTTCAAGTTCCCCTCCAGTGAACAAAACCAATCACCTTCTCAGCAGTCTTCTGGTTTCTTCAGTCTGAAGGAACCAGGTGCATTGTCCTTCAGGTCCTGAGCAACCCTGGAGACAGTCTGAACTACACATCACTTGACATGTCCTGTCAAGAGGCTTCAATGTGGGCTTCAGGAAACTCCTGACAGGGCATCCATTCACCCATCCATCCATCCAAAGTCTTTCCCCTCTTGGCTGGGGCAGGAAAAGCATTTCCTTTGCAGCTCTCATTTCTTGGATCAACTCTCCCCTTCATCTTTTCCAAGGGAATTGTCCATGGCTCCAGCCCTATCCATAGAGAGCTGGAGGAACAAAACCAAGCTGAGGTGTGGAAAGGTGGCCAGGACCAAGAATGAGCTGGTTGTCAACAATGCTGATCATATAAAATCAAATAAACTGGCAGACAGATGAGGAGAAGGAAGGAAAGCCCAAACACTCACCTTGCCTTCCCATCCCCTCCCTTCTCCCTGCTCTCCTCCTGAAAAAGTCACTGGTCTGGTTGTTCAGTAAAGAAACCAACACAAATCAAGTCTCTGCCTGGTGTGTGCCAGCCCTGCCTCACATCATGGGGAGGCTGAGCACAGCAGGAGTGAGCAGAAGCCACATCTGTAGCAGAGAGGCCGCCCAGCAGGAAGGTGCTGGTGGGCTGGAGGTCCCTGAGGACAAACGAGTGGAACCACGCAGCAGCCTCTCCTCTCCAGCCACCTGGAAGAGAAAGGAGACAGCGTGGAGTGAGAGGTGTGGCTGATCATGGAATCATGACATGGAAGAGACCATAAAGACCATCCAATTCCAGCCTCCTGCCATGGGCAGGGACAGCTTCCTCTATCCCAGGCTGCCCCAAGCCCTGTCCAGCCTGGACTGTAATAGCTTCCCAGGGCAGCCACAGCTGTTCTGGGCACCCTGGGCCAGCACCTCCTCACCCTCACAGCCAAGATTTTCATCCCAATATCCCATCTAACCCTGCCCTCTGGCAGTGGGAAGCCATTCCCCTTATCCTATGACTCCAGGCCCTTGTCCAAAGTCCCTCTCCAGCTCTCTTGGAGCCCCTTCAGGCAAAGCAAGGCCACAGTTAGGTCACTCTGAAGCTTCTCTTCTCCAAGCTGAACAATCACAATTCTCTGTTTTTCCTCAGAGGAGAGGGTCTCCATCTCTCTAACCAAACTGGCGTCCTTCCTTGGTGCCTCAGAGGATTTGGGGCTCAGGGGCTGTGCAGCCCCAAGTGTGTGCATGTGCACAGGGGCCAGGGCTGATTTCAGCACCCAAACTCTGGCCTGCAGGTCAGCACAGCTCTTTAGGAGATGGTGGTGAAGGTGATGTCACATTCAGCAGAGCCACTTGTGGACATGGCACCTGTTTGGACACTGGTTGGAAGTGTCTGTGTGAGGTGGGTGCCTGGCTGCCCACTCAGGGCAGTGGCGATCCGTGTGTGTTATGGAGCCACTGCTGGCCAGTGGCTTGGCCTGGTGACCTTAAAGGTGGGTGTGGAATATACCTCCATGGTGCTTGGAGACATTTCACCGGCTTTCCCCCTCAGGTCCAGAGGTGCCAGCCTCATTAAACATTGAACGGGATCTGGATTTGGAGCTGAGGCCAAAGTCAAGGCCCCAATCCCTGGTTTCTCTGGCAGTGTCAGCAGAGCTCACGCTCCAGCAGCACTCACACCTCACTGAGGATGTGCTGCTGCTGCAAGGAGGCTGGAGACGTGGCAGGGCCATCCTTTACTGCAGCTGCTTTTCCCAGCTTCCCACTTGCTGTTGGGAATACTGTGCTGGTCACAGATGGTTCACAGCTTCTCCATCCCATCCAGGATGAACTTCTCAGTGCCAGATCTGGACCTGAGGCCACTACTTGGATTTCTCTAAGGTTTGGGGAGCAGCAGCCTGAGTGAAATACTCCAGATGTGCTGGGTGCCAAGCTTATGGCCTGGGGAAGGTATCCCTGTGCTCTGCAGTGCCCTGGAGAGCAGTGAGGGAACCTGAGGCCACTCTTCTCCACCTCCCAACCCACTGCTCTGTGAAAACAGGGTGGAGAGAGGTGAATCGGGTGTTTTCCCAGCAAAAGAAACAGTGATAAGCCTTAAAATAACCGGCATTTGGAAGCTCTCTGAAGGTATCAGTCAGCTCAGGGCAAAGCCCACGCTCAGTCCTTGGAGTCTAGTTAAAACTGACAGCTTCTGTAACCTGAACGTTCAGCAAATCAGGGTCACTGTTAATTATTCACTAGTAAAATAATTGAATCTGAAAATTACTCTGGTGTGGCAATTCAAGGTCATTTTGTTTTATTTAAAAATAAAATATTTAATGCCTATTACAGCCATCATCAGTAAATGAACATGTTATTTGTTTTAAAATAATTTCAATTTAATATTATTTTGATAGTAATAATTTGCTGACGAACAGAACCTTTCCTTTCAAATTTTTCAATGCTTAGCAAACCTTAGTTAAACCTCTGCATTATGACCTCTAGAATCCTCATCTAACAAGGGAGGAACTTGTGTCCTCGGAAGTTGAAATGTTTGTCTGGAGCTGAAGGGATGCTCTGAAGGATAGTGAGGAGCCAAGCCAGTGGTCCTGGCTGAAAGCCCCATGGATTTCCAGTGCTTCAAAATGAAACATATCTCTGAATAATGTGAAATGGGAAGGGAAGTTTCAGGGAAGTTTTGAGGGAAGGGAAGTTTCAGGGAAGTTTTGAGGGAAGGGAAGTTTCAGGGAAGAGAAGTTTCAGGGAAGTTTCAGGGAAGGGAAGTTTCAGGGAAGTTTTGAGGGAAGGGAAGTTTCAGGGAAGGTTCGGGAAGGGAAGGGAAGGGAAGGGAAGGGAAGGGAAGGGAAGGGAAGCGTGAATCAGGCCTCCAGAAGGTGGAGGGTAGGTTGGATGTCTTCATGTGACTGAAATGACACAGGTGGAAGAAGGAGTTGAGGTGAGGAGGCTGCAGGAGGCACAGACATGGCCCATCATGTCTCTGGGCCAGGCCTGCCCTCTCGTACCTTGGTGGGCTGGAGGTGCTCCAAGCTGTTTTCTCTGAGGGTCCCCACGGCTCTGTTGGCATTTCGCTCCTGCTTGTACATCTGTGTGGTGGGGGGGATGGACGGGGCCACGGCTGTGTTCAGGTGAGTCCCGTTGCCAAAGGCCTGAATGGCGTTTTCTTTGTGTGGGAAAGATGGAGAAAAGGGTTGTCAGGGCAGGGGGAAGCATCCCTTTCCAAGCCTCTTTCTCTGCATCACCCAAAGGATGCCTGAGGCTCTTCAGAGCTCCTTTGTTGGTAGCACAGGGAGCTGGGCACCCACAGACCCTGGAGGGGCACGGCATCTCCATGCCCCCACGCAGGAGCAGCCTCGGCCGCGGGCGGCAGCGCCACTTACGGAGACAGGCGTTGTTGGTGAAGAGGTGCAGGAAGCTCTCACACTCTTCCTGCCGGTTCCCGCTGGCGTTGCAGGTGCACCAGGGAGCTATGCTGGAGGTTGAGTTGTCGATGTAGTTGGGGGTGATGGGGCTGCCTGCCGGGACCGACGGACAAGTGTTACTGCAGGAAGGGTCAGTGACCTCCCTTCGTGCTGCTCTCCTGGGTCACTCTGCCCTCAGCCAAGCTCCTCCATGACAGCAGCAAAGCCCTTCAGTGCTGCTGTCATGGGTCTGGTTTGCTCCCAGGGAGGAGGAGCACTCACAACCCTTTTGCTCACACCATCACTGAAGCCTTCAGTCAATTAAAAACTGCTATCCGTCAAAGGAATGGGCAGTTTCTGGGAATTCAGGTTCCTTAATAACATTCAGAGAATCATGGAATGGTTTGGGTTGGAAGGGGCCTTAAAGCCCCACCAGTGCCACCCCTGCCATGGGCAGGGACACCTCCCACTGTCCCAGGTGTTCCAAGCCCCAGTGTGCAGCCTGGCCTTGGGCACTGCCAGGGATCCAGGGGCAGCCCCAGCTGCTCTGGGCACCCTGTGCCAGGGCCTGCCCGCCCTGCCAGGGAACAATTCCGGCCCAGTATCCCATCCAGCCCTGCCCTCTGGCAGTGGGAAGCCATTCCCTGTGTCTTGGCACTCCAGGCCCTTGTCCAAAGGCCCTCTCCAGCTATCCTGGAGCCACTTTAGTCCCTGGAAGGGGCTCTAAGGTCTTGTTGAAGTCTTTTATTTTCCAGGCTCAACATTCAAAAGCTGTATGTGAATGTGTATAAAGGTTTTCATGCTGTCATTGGAAAAGCCAGTCTCAGTCTCCAGATAAAGGACTAAAATGGAATGAAATGTTGTCCCAAAAATGTCAGTCTGTCTCATCCATCAGGACAGACCTGGTCCAAAGGCCGCTGGCACTTCTCTTTGGACTCTCGTTTGTGCCTGTGCCAATGGCTGCCAGCTGGGCTCTGCAGCATCTGAAACCCCAATCTGACAGCCTTTGAAGTTGGTGATTTCCAGTGGCATCACTGGTGATGGCATCAGGGAATCCCTGGCAGAGCAGACACCATGGGACAGCCCATGTATTTCCACTGGAGAGAGAAGCTCAAATCTTGCAGTAGCCCATGGTTTTTCTCCCTCCATTGCAGCCATCCTAAAGTTACCCCACATCCATGGCTTAACTGTGTCACTGAAGGAAGAAAGGCCAGCACCAGGCTGGATGTGGCTTGGAGCAACCTGGTCTGGTGAAAGGTGTCCGTGCCCAAGGCAGAGGGTTGGAAGGAGATGGGCTTTACAGGTGCCTTCCAACCTAAAACATTCCATGACCCTGTGATGTCCCTGAGAGCTCAGCTTGCTGTCCCCACAGCCAGAGTCCGAGGGGACCCTTCCCACCCAGCAGAGGCGTCCCCCAGAGCGGCGGGGCCCGGGGGCAGGCAGCCCTTACCGATGATGCCGGTGTAGGCCAGCAGGCAGGCGGCGTGGCTGTCCCTGCGGCAGCCGCTCGCGGCCTGCGGCGACGGCTGGCAGTTGAACTGGAACTCTGCGTAGCGCGACCTGATGGAGCCAGAGCACAAAACGGGACATATCACCACGGGCAGCTGGGGCAACAGGGGACACAACAGCACCCTCGCGGTGCTTACAGAAGGGAATGCGTTTGCAAAATGCTGCTCTAGGTGTTCTTCAAACAGTTGGAACAGATGTCCTTTTACAATCTCCTGCCCACCCCAACAAACCCAGGAGGAGGTTTTGAACAGATTCTGCAGCTAATGTTTTACAGGCTTCCTCCAGGACTGCAAGAAAAGTCCAGTGTTGGAAGAAATGTTTGGTTTCTGTTGTGTTAGGTTGGTTTTTGAGGGAAGAGCTGTTGCCAGAAAGGAAATCAGTCTGTGTTGCCATTTTCCATCTTTTGGGTAATAACTTTGCCTAAAGACCCCAGCCTTAAATTTTAGTCTGATTTGATGTAACAGAGAATTGCTCTGGTCCAGTTTCTGTCTCTAAAGACTAAATGTACCTGAGGTCACCTCAGATCAAGGGAAATTTCCAGAGGTTCTGATAGCAAATGTCCTATCCATCAGCAGAGCTGTTGCCCCATGCTCTGCTGCAGATGCCCATTCTCAGGAGAAGGACCCTCTGGAGCCTGTGGAGCAGGCAGATCATTCTGCCAGCCAGTTATCTGCCACATAATTCCTTAGACATGAGCCAGCTCTTGGCACATGGTGATGTTTGGAGATTGTAGGGCATCTGAGGCATCAACACAGGGCTTTCATGCAGGACATAGCAGCAGCTGGACATCCAGATCCATCTCCACGTTCATTCGTGGCCAGGCAGGAAGAGATTTCACATGGCATTCGAGCTGCTTCAGAAACTCAAGCAAGCACCAGCACTGACACCACTTGAAGGGAGGGTTCTTTATGTGACAGCCTGCACTGTCCGAGCTGAGAACTGAGAACCTCAAATGTTTACCCTGCCTGGGCAATCTCAGAAAAATTGAGCATGTTGCTCCTCCCAGACATCCTCTCACTTCCAGACACATTGCTCTTGGTCCTGGTCAGTGTCAGCATTCCAGCTTGCGCTTTCCAGCCCATTTCTCACCTACACCCTAGTCTTCTTTTTTTTCTCATCTTTGTTCCCATATTTGCCCCATACCAACCCTTTTCTCCTGTAACACTGTTGTATTGTAGTAATGTATTACCAAAATTGTATCACATGGTTTGGCCCATGTAACCCCTGTAATCTTGGTTTCCCCCTCACTGTCTCAGGTTTCCCCCTCACTGTCACAGGTTAAAGCCCTTCCATTTCTCTATGATTTATTCCTGGCTCTCCTTGTGGATTCTGCACTGCTGGCTTTGACCAGGTCACATATCAACCTTTTGCTCCCTCTGTGTCTCTAGAGGATATTTTATATTATATATTCAGAGACCAAGGGACCAGATAATTAACAGCTGGGCTGCTTGCAGGAAATAGTTTCCAGTCTCCTGGGGAGTAACACTCTCCCCTTTGAACCACTTCCTCCCCGCTGGGCCCTCTTGTCACGTTAGGGAGAGGCCAGTACCTGTCCTGAGTAGCCAGGGGACAACATCTGAGCAGGTCCTGGTCAGCCCAGGGGCTTTGCACCTTTCAGAGTCTACTCCTGCACAGTTCAGCTGTTCTCCTGCCTCCATGTTTCTGGGGTGCAGAGTGCTGAGGATATTTGTACTTTCATGCTTCCAAGAGGATGTCGCTGCTCTCACCTTCCTTTGTGAAAATAACATAATATTTTTATTGTAATTAAAAGATGATTTGCTGGCAGGGGATGGCTGCTGGAAGTTCAGCTCAGGAAGTCCCAAACCCCACAGCAATTAGAGACTGAGACAGTACAGGAAGGTGTCCTACACTTGTTCTTGTGCTCTTCCCCAGGTGTGTGCTCATGGCCCAGCTGCACGCAGGGCACTGGGCTGGGGCCCCCATGGTGCTGTTATTGCCTCACATCTCTCACTGCCAGCTGGGCTCCACTCACGAGAGCTCTGTGTGGATTAACCTTCTGGAATATCAAAGACTTTTTGAGAAACAGGCAGGTGGAAATAGTACAGATGAAGGAAAAGCACTGAAGGGGTTCTGCTGTTAGTGTGCACATGGGATGGGTCTGTGTGTGTGTGATTGGAGCTGGGTGGAAACAGAGGAGCACACCCGGCTGGCCACAGACTGTGCAGTGGCTCTGGAATGACACTGGGACTCTGAGACTCCTGTTGCAATCACCAAAACATAGAATTACTGAATCACAGAATCACAGAATGGTTTGGGTTGGAAAAGACCTAAAAATCATCTCATTCCCCCCCTGCCATGGGCAGACACACTTTCCGCCGTCCCAGGTTGCTCCCAGCCCCAATGTCCAGCCTGGCCTTGGACACTGCCAGGATCCAGGGGCAGCGACAGCTGCTCTGGGCACCCTGTGCCAGGACCTGCCCCCCCTCACAGCCAGGAATTCCTTCCCAACAGCCCATCTAAATCCACCTTCCTTCAGCTTCCAGCCATTTCACCTGTCCTGTCACTTAAGAAGTCTCTCTCCTGCTCTCTTGTAGGCTCCTTTTAGGTATTGGAAGGTGCTGTAAAGGTGTCCCCAACACTCAGCCTTGCAGCAGATGGGTATATTTGTTACATTATATAGATTAATTTTTCTAATTAAACAAGCAAACAAACAAACATGGTTTTAAGGCCTTCACAAGTGCCTGTGGCTGTCAAGATACCTTGGGTGGTCCTTGTGGATGCTCTGGGCTGGTGAAGAGGGACAGTGAGGGAGATGGATTGGTGAAAGTGCCTGTAAGGACCCCTCCCTCATATTCCTGCTTAGCCTGCACCTTCCTGGAACCCTTTCCATAGCAGGTATTTCTCTAGGACCAAAGGCAAAAATCCATGGAAAATATCTAAAAAACTTCAGCATGATCCCCTCACATCTCCTTCTGTCTGTTAACGCGTTCTGTAGGGTCCAAGGACACGGCTCACGGGAAGGGGCCGCCGAGGCTCCGGCCTGTCCGTGTCGTGGTGGGACCCTGCGGGTGAGCGCACTGGGCGCAGTCACAGGCTGTCACCAGCCCTGCTGGGAGCCAGGGCTCTCCACGCCACGGCCCCCTGCGAGCATTACCTGCAGACGTAGTTCTCCCGGCAGGAGTCCAGCGGCGCCAGGCAGTTGGGCTTGTCCTTGGACTCGTAGGAGCAGGCCGGGACGATGGTCTGGCGCCGGCGCTCGGCGCAGGCCGTGTCCTCGCAGGGGCAGAAGAGCAGCTCGTGGGTGTACTCGGGGGGCACGCGGTCGAAGAACTTGCGCAGGGCCTTGTGGCACTTGGAGCGGTTGCAGGTGTCAGCCCGGGCCAGGCGCCGGATGCAGAAGGACACGTACTCGGTCCGCAGCCGCTGGCACACCTCATCCACATTGCAGGCTTTGGCGGCGTCCAGGCACCGGTTCACCTGTGTCACCTCGTTCTCAGAGCCTGTGCGGTGGTGGGACATGGGGAGGTGGTTCTGTGCCGACCTCCCTGCCAGCAGCACCCCCCTGAGACCTTCACCCCCAGCCTGCTCCCATCCATGGCACCTCGGTGACACCGCACTGCCCCAGGGAGGCAGCGACCAGCAGGAAGTGGAGATTTGCCCTCTGGGCCCTGCTAGGACCAAATCCCCTTTCCACATGCATCTTTTCCCAAGAACTGCCACAGTCACATTCCAGACTTCACCTCCCAGAGCTCACTTCACCAAGCTCGTAAATTAAATAAAATGAATTTTGCTTTAATCAAGGCATCTGGTAACACTATACTCATGCAAATTAACCAGCCTAAGGCCTGGAAGACAGCAGGCATTAGAAAGGGCATCAGCTTATGGCCATGAGTGGATCCCCTGGGGTGTTGGGATCTCTACTAATGGATCTTCTTGTTCCCACAAGCTGCTCAGGATCAAAGATTGAGTTGGTGTCAAAGCTGGGTCTCTGATACGTGGGTGCTCAGCACTAATTCCTGGCACCTCAGACTCACTGCCCTGGACAGGGAGTTTCTTTAGGCCTGTGGAGGGTCATGTCTGGCTTTGGCAGCAGCTCCGTTTGCTCACCCCAGGATCTGCCCAGCTAAGCAAGACCTGTCTGGGTCACAGTGCACCCCAACCAGACCAGTCTGAGCCAGTATCCCCACGTCCCAAGGAGTGACAGTGGCTTCACAGTGTGGGATCAGAGGTGCCACCCAGCTTTGTGCCCCTGGGACCTGATGCTGCCTGCACGTGAGTGCACATGGGTCTCTCCCCTCATCCTTTGCAGGGTCACCCTTCGCTCACATCAGCAAAATCACTCTGCATGTCCATCCTCCTAAACAAGAGAAGAAAGAATGTCCCAGTCTGGGTGGGAGAGCAGACATGTGCTGTGGGATGCAGGGAAGGTGCAGGAAACTTGCAGTAAGGGGAAAGGCCAAGAAAATAAAGCAAAAACTGTAGTGATGGATGAGAAAAACTGTGTCTTCAGTGGGAAAGTAGGGATCTCATGAGTTTATATGCCAACAGCCTTCTCTGTAAAAATACGGAAAAGGAAGAGGGAAAGGTATTTGTCCAACACTGGTTTTAGGGCTGCTTCAAAGGTGGATGTGAGTCTGTTTTATAGAGGGGGAAAATGCTACAGGGTCCTGGCATGAATCAGTGGAAACATCAGACTGTGTCTGATCAAACAGATAAAACAAGAGTCCTTCCAGCTTGAGAGAGAAAATGAATTTGAAGCTGGGTTTCACCTCTCTGAATTAAAATCATGACCTGCAAGACACCAGAAGGACTTTGTCCCCAGCAGAGAAACATTTTTCCACCAAGGAAAAAATTCCTGGAATGATAAATTCCCAATGCAGAGTCAAGCCCTATCTTTGACTGGGAGTTAAAACCGGCCAGTCACTGCTGACAAGTGTTAAAACATTGACAGTCTCTCTGAGCACTTCAGAGCTGGCTGCCCTCCTTTATTTCCCTGACTTTATCAGATGCTCATTCTCCCAGCATTTATTTTTCCCTTCCTGTTGCCCCCTGTTGCTTACAGTGAGCTGGAAGTCAAATTCCAAGTTTTTCAGTTATTTTATGATGGATGAAAGTTTTGCTTGTTGTGATCCCATCACTAAATACTTACCTTTAAAACTGCCCAGAGATGAATATTGTCAGAGCATCAGTATATGCTGCCAGCTAATGTGTGGGAAACAGTTACTTGGAAAGGTTTCATTACCCATTCAGCCAATAAATCACAGGGAACATGCTGGATTTTCTCTTCTTCCCACGCAACACCAGCGGATGTGCTTTTTAAATCACTGCTACAATTAGAGTGCAGGGATGTGGTTCCATTCGTGCAGTTTTAGTAGTGGCCATATATTGTCTATGTAAAATTTAGTTTAATATATACCTGTTGTTCACTTGGCCTATGGTCACAGGAGTGTTTTATGTTTAAACAAGTTTTTGGGATTTCTTTCAGGTAGATTTGAAAGAGGGTCCTTTGGCAGTGTTGACCATATGACCCTGGACACTGGATAGGCAGAGGGTAACAGGTCATAAGTTATGTTATAGAAGATATTGGTTAATATGAATAAGGACAAACAGGATAAAAAATTTCGTGTCCCTAAGTGGATGCCAAGTCCTCTGAAGAAACCCTGATGCTCTGGGCCCATTCGCTTTGCTGCACAACCTGTTTCAATTTGCTTTAAAAACCTGAGAGTGTGTTAACCATGCATAAAAATCCCCATCCCATGATTTCCTCATGCTCTGAAGCTTTCTAGGACTCAGCAGGAGAAAAATTCCAGTAAAGAAAACCATGAGCCAGCAAAAAAAATTCCCTGTCCACGCACGGATTTTCCAGGTGGAGTCAGTAAGAGGGAGGTCAGGGAGCACCTCCCATCCCCTCTGCTCCACTTGTCCAGGGCTCATAGGTTAATTTGCTCCAGGACATTTTCACCCAACAAGTGCCTGGCTGTGGTGGGGACTGCAGACATTCACCAGGGACATGCTGCTCCGTCCTCGCCTCGTGCTCTCCAGCTGTGGATGTCACCCCAGAGCAAGGCACACATTTGGAAAAGCTGTTTGGGCACATCTGCCAGAGACACAGGAGGAGCACATTACCTGCTCCCAGGCAAGTGGTTTGGTAAAATACCCAGTCTTGGCAAAGCTTCCCCACGGCTGCGGAACATAGGCTGGTTGTGGTGGCAGCTGTGCCACTGGTGATGGATGCGTTGGTGGTGGCCACACTGACCTTTGAACTGCTGAGCCCTCGAGGAATTAAAAGGTGTCAGGCTGCTCTGCTCAGCTCTCAACAGGATTACCATGCAGAGCAGAACACGGCTCTGGGTCCTGAGGTTGCCCTCAGGGCAGGTGGTTAAAGGCTGTGGCTGGGATCAACACATAGGTTGAGTTATTGACCTTTTTTCCTGCAGAGTTTGATCCTGTGACTGATGTGGCAGCACCTTCTCAAACCTAACAACGCCCAAGCAGCTCCTGTTTGGTGAGATGTCTGCATGGAACAGATCATCCACCTGCTATGGAGAATGAGCATGCCTGGGATGGATCATTGGAAGGGGTCTTTGTACCACATCTCTAAGTCCCAGTCCTTCATAGTACAGAAATTAAACAGCCAAAAAACAAAAATCACAAGAGATTTTTCCCAGTTTAGCACAGGAATCAGAGGCAACTCCTTGGAAAAAACAATTGCTAGACCTGAACCATGCAATGCTCACAAGGAGCACAAAGGACTTTGCTGTCTGCAGTGCCTGACCCCACAGGCAGCTCCCCCCCTCCTGCACCAGGTGCCAGAGCTTGTCCCACCCACCTACCTGCAGTGATGGATGCCAGGCGGACGTAATCGAAGCCCCTGACGAACGGCTCATAAGGGGAACTCTCCAGGACATTCATGCCTGGGGGAAGAGAGAAATTGGTGAGAAGGCAGATGAGGCTGCTGAGGGATGGCTGAGATGCACAAGGTTCGACATCTGCAGTGAAAGATTGTCTGGGGGGTCCAAGGGAACTATGCTCTAAAGGCACAAGTAAATGGACACTCAGAGCCATTGAACAGGTGTGTGGACACATTCTTGGAGAAGGGAATAGAAGGTAACCAGCTTTTAAACATATATCTCCGTTTTGGAGTGGGGCAGCCTGTCAGGAAGTGTTGAGCTGCAACTCTCTGTAGCTCAAGCTCTAGGGCACGCTGCAGGGACTGCCAGAGAGGGCACCAGGCTTTAGCACAGGCTCCCTACACGCACAGGGGTTCCATCACCATTATTGCTGTTTCTTCTATGCCACTCCCTGGGTCAAAGGTCCTCACCTCTTTTTAGGACACAGACAGGGCTGTGCCCAGGGTTATGTGTGTGATAGCACCCTCCATATTTACTGTCACCTCTCCCTTTCTCCTTGCCAACAGGAACCCTTCTTACTTGGCATAAATCTAATGACACACAGCTCCCACAGATACTTCCTCTCTTCCTTTTTAAGTCTCTGGGAGCCTGATTTTATTCAATTGGTGCTTCCCTTTCATCTGTGCAATGGTCTGTAATGCCCCATCATCCTGATGGATACCATGGAATATTATTGAAGCAAACAGTTCAGTATCTGTTGGGTTTTTTATTAGACATTTAGATGGATGTGAACAGCAGCAGCAGATGTACTGGCTGGGATAAAAGGACTGTACAACCTCATGCTCTGGGCATATGCTGACCTCCAGCTGTGGGCAGGAAGAAATGGCTCCCAGTGTCCACAGCTCTGGGCAATTACCACCAGTGCATTACTAGGCAGTCTTACACCTTCATTGAAATCTCTTGCATCGTTACTGACTGGAGAGGGGCCCATTTGTATTTTCCAGCATAGCAGTTTTATGTCCTGATGATAAAGCACCTTATCAGAGAGTTGTTATCGAGTTGTCATCATGTTATTGTGTCTCTAAATGGGAAGGTGGCTAAACAAGTTGTGCTCAAGAGAAGCTGAGTAAATAGCATGCTTTGTAAATTCCCTGAGCACGCACTTCCACAATTGTTTTTGCAAGAGGGCTTCTAGGAAGCTTTTTGCAGCCTCCTGGGTATGTGTTATTGAGAAACAAAGCTCTACATGGACCGTGTGGATTGGCTTCTTTTCTCAGTCAATTAAACGTGTGTAAGGACTCTCAAACGTGGGACTACTACGAAATATATCTCCCTGGGGAAATTAAGGCAAGGAAATAAAAAGTTTGGTGTGTGAATCTGCATTGCAAATGAAGTCAGTTGTTTGAAGAAGTGTGGGGCTCAGGACATGACAACGGAGAAGTGGAGTAGAGCTGTTGTCAGCCTCCAGGAACAGCCCTCTCCCAGTCATTCCCAAGATGGAAGTCCCAAGCCACTGGGCAGTGAGTCCACCCAGCACCAAACTGCTATTCTGCATCTGGAGACCCAGAGCTGGCCCCTGCCTGCTCTCAGCACTCCTTGCCAGCCTCTCTTCTCTTCTGTCTAGTGGAAGGTGACTTGGAACTAGGTGGTTTTTCAGGTCTCTTCTACCCTAAACCATTCTGTGTCCCAGAGCTGGAAGCCCTCATGACAGCATTGCCCTACCCAGCCATGTCACAGGGGACCTGTTTCCAAAGGCTGAGCCATGAAGGTCAGCTGGGCAGGAGCTGTGACACCGCCCAGTGAGATGAGTGGAGGAGCTGGATTGCCACCTCTTCCCCAGGCCTCCCTTCAATGGGAACGAATCTGGCACATCATTATGGGAAAGACCAGATGCTGGAGGGCTCTGAGGTCTTGCATTTCCCCAGTCTGTTCATAGCACCATGTTCTGCACCCTGCAAGCTGTGGCACCTGAAAGCTTCCTGGGAACCTGATCAGCCAGTTTCCATCCTGGCAAGCCTGTGCCCTGGAGTGTCCATCCTCTTTGTTTTGTTTGGCCTTTTGGCCTGTGGTCTCACCCCTGCGCTTTTCCTTTCAGGTTTAAGCCAGTAGTGTTTCATTAATCTATTTCACAGCCCATGGCTGGAAGGGTCTGTTTTATTCCCCATTTTAATTTTCATGATGCATAAAATACTCACCAGCCTGACAAGGAAGAGTTATGGTCATTGAGGTGCAATTTTATGGTGACTCTTAAAAAACGTCAAAATCCAAACTTATTGAATACTGGCTCTGGGAACACTTTAAGTTCCAACTCGATGTCACCAGCCCCAAATCTTCGCTAACCCAAAGACACTGGTGCACTTGAGACATTCTGAGAGTGATTTTTCTGAAGTTTATGCTAGTTTTCCTCAATGCCTGTACTTCATGTTGTGTTTCTATAAAATCTACAGTGTTCATGGTCTTGGTTAGCATACTTAAATACAAAATATGCTGTGCATTTCTCCAGCAAAAGATCTCAATGTATTTTGGGAATGTCATAAAAGAGAGGTTGGAAGGAAAAGGAAGGAGGCATCTCAGGTTTTCAGCAGTGCTTTCCCCAAAATGTCAGTACCATGGGGATCAATAGGATCATCAAATCTCTTGAGCTGGAAGGGACCCACAGGGACCTGGCCCTACACAGGACACCTCAACAATTCCACCCTGTGCCTGAGAGCATTATTCAAATGCTCCTGGAGCTCTGATACCCTTGAGACCATGGCCATTCCCTGGGGAGGCTGGGCAGTGCCCGGCACCCTCTGGGGGAAGAACCTTTCCCTGAAATCCAGCCTGACCCCCTCCAGCACACCTTGATGCTGTTCCCTTGGGTTCTGTCAGTATGTCTTGAGACAGAACAGGATAATTCAGGGGTATTTTGGAGCAACTTAAGCGCTGGGACGCTCTGCAGAAGGGCCCGTGAGCAATTCCCTTTGAGGAAGGTGATCAGAAAGGAGTGTCCTGCTCTACAGACCTTCCATCAGCGTGTGGTGGATGCTCCAGTAGACGCTCAAGCAGTGCTTCTCCTTTTTCATGCCGCGCTTGCACTTGCAGCCGTGGAGCTGGCTGGAGAGCAGGGCCGTCACGGTGCTGCGGCACTGGCTCTTGGCGTCGGGGCCCAGCTTGTTGGCGCCGTTGCCGGCGATGCATTGCCGCAGCGTGCGGAACTTGGCGCTGCACACGGGGTCGGTGGTGCAGGCCTCCCCCGCCTGCAGGCAGTCCCTGCCCGAGCCCGCAGCCTCCGCCATGCCTTCTGCAAGGGAACCAGAGCGCCGTCAGCGCGGGGCAGCCCCCGGACACGGGCTGGGCCTCCCGCGGCCTCCTCCCTCCAGGATGCCCCATTCCTGGCAGTGTCCAGGGCCAGGCTGGATGGCTCTGGATAGCGGAAAGCCTTCCTGCCCGTGGCAGAGGGGTGCAACCAGATGACCTTTGAGGTCCCCTCCAACCCAAATCATTCAGCCTGGCAGCCAGATTATAAGTGACAGAAACGTGACCAGTTTCTGGTGATTGATTTTTCCTTTTTGGAGAACAAAAATTTTTCAAACTCTTTCTTTCCCAGCTCTCTATCTCACTTCTGCCCTCCAAAGTTAGCAGTAGCCCAATGTTACAGAGACCCTGGCCTCTGCTCCTTGAATATGATGTAACTGTGCCTACACCTTCCTGGAGCTATAATTGGCTTAGTGTGGGTGTTCTGACACGTAGTCCACCCACATATATCCCAGGAGTTGGCCCTTGTTCACTGTCACCATCTCCCAGGACTCCCACCATTTGTGTCTTGGCTTTTTCCAGGCTTTTGAAAACTGTCTTCAGAGTCCCTTTACCAGCACAAAATGCTGTGTTCCCCATTTGGAGAGGAGAGCCCAAAGCATGGGAGGAAGATGTTATTGCTACACATACACCAATAAATTAGTTCATCAGGGCTCAGTGGTGCTGTGCCTCAGTGCCAGGAGCAGGCTGATCCCGTGTTGTTTATTGCTCTTCCTTGCTAGAGCAGGCTGGACACATCCAGACTGGCTCCTGGGGATGTGCTCCCCCCAAGGCCCACGGCTGCATCGCTGCTGCTGCCAGAGGGCAGTGCCAGCAGCTCAGCCGCGCTCAGCAGGACGTGGCTGTGGCACTCAGGTGGCAGACAGGTGACTGGTGTGATGGTCTGGAGCATGTGACATAGGTCAGGCATGACTGCATCACAGCTTGGGAGAGGGAGGAAGAGGCAAACCTGGTTCATGGAAGGGGAGAATAGTTCCAGTGCCCATACAGTAATTTTGGATCCTGCTGTACTATAAAACCAGAAACTGCAGCCATGACCTTGAAGGAGAACTCAAATCCTTCCCAAAGGAACTCTCTGTCTCTAATATAACTTGTCTTCTCTTTGGATAGAAACCAGAAGGGGAAGGATAGAAAAGACCATCTGCTTTTTGACTCCCTCCAGTGTCTGCTTCTGGTGAGACCTAGCTCGGACAATATTAGAAAATCCTGCTTCCTCAGAAAAATGTGAGTCCCTGATATCCTCTTCTGAGGGCATCATAAAATCTCTGCTTTCTCCAAGACTCTACAGATCTCTTCATAAAGTCCCCTTTTTTGCCTTCCAACTGCTACCTCTCCTTAATTTCTGCTCCTCATAGTTCAGCACTCAAGCCCAGTAAATCCATTTCTGTTCCCTCAGCAGTCACAGTGTGTTTGCTAAGAAGGAGCTGCCTCTGTTGCTCTTGATTAGAGTAGAAAGTAGCAGCTGGAGTTCAGATACTCCAATTATGTTTATTACAAGTTTGGGGTGAACCCACCAGGAGGTTTCCTTCTGAAATATCCCAGTGGAATCTCAAATGAAAAACCTTTCATCTAACTGCAGACTATTTCAAAGTGCCCCATGGCCAACGTCAAGCTTTCAGGTATTTCAAATCTCACACCATCTCAAATTTGAGTTCTTCTTCCCGTGATTTATTCATAGACCTGGTTTATTTAGCACTCAAGGCTTGTTTGGATCTGCCAAACGTGGAGAGAGAAATTATTTCCAACATGTGGGAAACTCTGCCTTGGGCTGTCGTATACTGAAGAACTTCGAACACAGGGAACCAGCTTCCTTGAAATATCATTTGGGCAATTTGCAATTTCACTGAGATCCATAAAATGAGCTAGAGAACATATCTGAGCAGAATCGATAGGAATAAAGGCCTGGCTTATTTTACTCTGGCTTTCTCCAAAGGATCGCCTCTGAAGGAGGATAAAGCCCAGCAGGTTGTATTCTAGAAGAGATGACTTTGTCAGTGTCCTGTCAGCTGCTAGAAAAGTAGGTTAAAATAGAAATTATTACCTTCTTTCCCTTTCTCTGCTACATGAATTGCAGAAGATACTCCCCAGGATGGTTATAAACACAACCAGCCTGTAAAAGCTATAAAACACTTTGGGATCTCTCTTTAAATAAATCAAGCAGATTGACCATTTGAGAAATTTTCCTGCAAAATTTTAAGTAAATATATCCTCAAACCAAGCCTTGCTTCATAGAACAAAGGCCAGGGGTGAATATTTACAGCCCAAACCCACAGCATAAAACACCCCCATTCAGACTTTATGACAGAGGTGCTCGAAGCCACTTAGAGTGTCACGAATGACCCGTTCCATAATTGTGTCACTTAAAAACCAAATCATTCAGGGGCTTTTATTGTTAGCAATGTCTTTGCAACTGAGACAACATAACACCACGGCTTTCTCCTCACACTGCCCCTGAGAGAATAATTTTATGCAACATTAAGACAGCACCTCTTAGGGAAAAAAATAAATCTCTGTGACTTATAAAATTGATAGTGCTTCCTAACAGGCAGGGACAAGAGCAATATTAGGTCTTCTCTCCCAAAGATGGAGTGGCCTTTCCAGTTTTGCCCTCAAAAATAGCTCCTGGCAGGCTCTGTGCCGCAGGATTTTCCTCCTCCTTGACTGACCAGGGAACTGGGATATGCACTGAGCTGTGCGTGGCTGGGGCTTTCTGTGTCTCTGCTTTTCTAACAGCAGCCCTTCCAGCTCCCTCTGCTCCCTTTAAAAGGCCATTTGTCTGGAGTTTTATTCCTCACTCCCTGCTAATTTCACGCTGTTTACAGTGGGCAGATGGAGTAATGAGTTTATTTTCACATCCTGTTTGTAGCTGTGCTCCACATCTGTTTCTGCTCACTCTTATCTCAGGGCCATTCACCCAGAGTTACTCCTGAAGTGTGGGAGTAAGAGAAAAACCTGTCTCTTCCCATTTTAACAGACCCACAGTTCCTCTCATATAGGTGCCTCAAAGTGCATTGTGCTGACTAAGCAGGTCTGTCTCTCCTCCAAGGAGATAATTTCCTTTCTCAAGGAAGTGCAGCACTGCCTGGGGTACAGAAGTGTGGAGGTGATTTTCGTGGGCTGGAAATAGTGAATAAAATGCCTGTGGAACTCCAACGTGGAGTCTTGTCACTCTCCCTTTCTCACTCAACTTGGGCTTTACATGTTTTAGCAGGAACCACTCCAGTTCCACCAGGGGCTTTGGGATACATCCCCCTCCCCTCCAGTTTAATTATCAGTTTGGTGTGAATCCTTCTACACTCCTCACATGTAGAAAGGGGCTGGAGTGGTTTATAACCCTTCCAGGTTAGCCTTGTCTTCCCTGCAAAGGTGGATGTTTGTCTTTACAGAAGCACATAAGGCTTGGGTTGGAAGAGACCTTAAAGCCCCTTCCACTAGACCAGGTTTCTCCAAGTCCCAGCCAGCCTGGTCTTTGTGCCAGATTTGGTTTTCCAGCTAGGCCATGTAAATGGCTGGGAGAGGACACTGCAAGGAGCATTTGCATCCTGTGCTGGTGGGAGAGACACCAGCAGAAACAGGGACAGGGCACCAGAACATTCTTGGTAGGAATGGCCACCACTGGACAATCCTCACAGCCTGGGTCAGATTAAATCAAACACAAACTAAATGTTGGTACTTGCTAATGGGCAACTGTCTGATATGCAGCACATTTGAACTTCCCCAGAGCTCTCAGAAACAACTTATTACAAACAGTTGTCCTGCAGTGAAAAATGATGGGAAACGGAGTCTTGAAGAAATAATCCTAGTATTTTCCAGCCTATATTCCCATAAAGCAATAGTCATGCATGAGTGGGCCCAGGTGACTAATGCAGGTGGCCCCTGCTAAACCTTGTTTAAATGGTGTTTTCATTATTTTATAGCCAAATGCTTAGGATCACACAAGGAACAAACTCTTGTACACAGCTCACATTTCATTTCCCATTTGCTGCTGAAATTCCTGCAGAGCAGCCCCAGTGAACACCTCTGCCATACCTGCACTCCTTCCCCAACCTGAGAAGAGCCCTCCCACGAGATCCCACACACCTTGTCCAGAACTTGGAGCTGTCACCTGGATTTTGTAGTGCCCAGAAACCTCCTTTGGGATGCTGCTCTCCACACAAGGGAAGGTTTCCTTCCCTTCCACCTGTCTTGCCCCGATTTTAGTGCAGGTTCCATGCTCCAACACCATGGCCACCCTCAGGGCTGTGCCAGTGTTTCCTGTGTTAACTCAGAGCAGCTCACCTGAGAACAACAGCCCTCACTGCTGACAGTCCTCTGTGGCCTTTGATGGTTTTACAAACATAACACACACGTAATGAAATCCCACACTGCCAATGGATTTTCCTGGTGATTATTCCCAGCCAGCACTGGGGTGGTGGAATTTGCTGAGAACATCTCAGCAACGTAAGGTCTGCAGGTGCTAAAGCAATACTGGAAAGTTCAGGCCAATAACGCGCAGCGTGTCTTGAGCAGGCATTAAAAATGTGCTGCCTGACTCTTTGTCCCTCCAGTTCTGACCTTTCACCCCCTCCTTCCACGTTATGAACAACCTTTTGTCTGTATTTGATCTGTGCCTCCACGCAGGACTTTACAGGTACCAAGGAGATAACCACAAATAACCACAGCAACATTCACTGAGTATTTCCTTCTCCTCTGATCGCTGATCCATGTAGGAGATAACCACTCGCTGTATGGCTCAAACCCAGGAGAAAACATTCCTCTGATCTGTCTTGCTGTTTATCACAGATTTATACATGACACCCAGATACCATGACAAGTTGTATCTTGTCTCCATTACCCTAAGGAGAACAGAATTCATCATGAAAACCCTCATGATGACTTGGGGTGAAGTCTCCCTAGATATTATTACTCCCCTACACTAACACATCCTTTTTGACAAGGCTTCAGCCTTTGTTTTCTAAAGATGCCTCTGGAATGCCCCATCCTGCTGGACTGACTCAGCCAGACTAACCACCAAATCAGCTGTAAACAATATTCTTATGAAAGGAGGATGAAAATCAGACCATCACGCTCTGTGCATGACCTGGTTGCAAATAGTTGTGTATCTATTTTAAATAAGTTTAATCCATCAGACCAGGAAGAAGGCTTAAAACTTGTGTGGATCCATGAAGTCCAAGTGGGCACAAGTTATTCTGAAATACTGTGTATCTGAAACACAGATCACACAACTAGCTACAGGTTTTGCCAGAGACAATGATCTGTGTCGCATTCATTCCTTGCCGAAATCTGAGGACACCATGATATTGGTGTATTGGGAAGCTGCAGTCCCTGATTTCTGCTGGAACACAGGCTCTTCTGGCACTCATACCAGACAGGGTGATTGGGGTTTGTGATCACCAGTCTCAACACTGGTGCCTAAAACTGAGCATCCCATCCTGTGGGATAACTGGTGGTCTCTGGGTATCAGGTCCTTGTATGTCTAGCAGAGAGCAGTAAGGACAACTGAGGTCTCAAGAGCCACAGGTGATCTTTAAGTACTTACAGTAGATATATAAGACCTTAAGTTCTGCCTAAATTTGACTTTAAAATGTCCTGGCTGATAGTAAAGACATAAAGATTCTCTGCTGAGGCAGAGCAAAACAAGCTTAGAACCAGGACAGCTGACTCTGCCTGGGTGTGCTAAATCACATAATCTTGTGATCTTTCTCACCTCTGACCTGTCATGTTCCTCATCCAGAGATCTCTCCGTGTGCTGGGGTGGGCCCAGACATGTCCCTGTTCACCTGAAAGATGATGGTCAGCAAGAAGTTTGTTCCCTCACCTTTCTGTGGCTTCAAGTCTAATGTTTGACCTGCATATAGAATCACAGAACCATTTAGGATGGAGAAGCCATTTCAGATCACCAAGTTCAACCATTCCCCCTGCACTGCCCAGGCCACTGCTGCCCCATGTCACCAAGTGCCACCTCCACAGGGCTTTGAAATCCCCCTGGGGATGGGAACTCCAGCCCTGCCCTGGGCAGCCTGCTCCAATGCCTGACCATAATCCAGTGCCTGACCAAAATGCTACAGGAAAGCACACTCCCAAGGAAGGTGATTTAATAAGAATATTGAGGATTCTTGATATTCAAATGATCTTTACTCTTCCACTTAGGCTGATCCCAAGGAGAAGCTGTGAGCACCCTGTCACCAAGAGGAACCCCTTCTCCCTTTTCCTGGAGAGCCATGGCACAGCCAGGCAGTGCAACTGGCCACGGCTGCCAAGGGGGAAGCATGGACTTGCACAGATGGGGAGCCAGCACCTCTCTGGGCAAACGACTACAACTGCAGCGCTGGTGACTTTGTGCCAGCTCCAAGAAGCCAATGGTCATCAGCTGGATTTGTCACACACAAAAGAAATCAAATTCCATGCCCCAGATATGTCTAAGGCAAGGAACAAGCAGAAGGATATCAGTTTAAGGCAAGGAGCATTCTGCAGGTGCCAGAAGCACAGGAGAAAGGGGTTTGCTCATGTGCAGAGGCATGCAAGGACAAATGAGGTCTGTGTATGGGGAAATTGGGAGAACTAAGGAATAATTTAAGCAAGGCAGCATTTGTGCTGTCAGCACCATGCTGGACACTCACAGCAGTCTCTGCCCACTGGGGTTACACGTTCAAGTTCCTGATCAGCAATTGCCAGGGGGTGATTTCCAGTCTCAGAGGAAAGAAAGTGCTGTGTGCTGCAGCTCCTGGTGCAGCACTCCCCGCTGCTCCAAATGGCTGCAGTGCCCAAGGCAGAGCAGCCAGGACACAACATCCTGCAGCTGCAGTCACTGAGATCCCCACGGAGCTCAGCACGGGGCTTTGGGGCTCCTCAGCCCTCCACACCTGGAGCAAGATTTACCTTCAAAGGAAAAATTCCATTGCCGATATTGTGACAGGACACTGGAGCACACACTGTGACGTGTTCTCTTGGGGTCTTTCCTAGACCAACCTCATCATTAAACCCTTTGCATCTTCTCCTTTTACAAGCAAAAATTCTTCTCATGTTGCAGTTTATGCTCGTCTGCCACTAAAGCAGAATTCAGGAGTCATCAGCCACAGTCTGGAGTAACTGAGCTCCTCAAACATCATTTGATTTTGTACCTGTATTTTTATTTCTCTATCTGTGCATCAAGATAGCTCAGCTTCCCAGCCCAGATTTGGATAAGCAAGGCAATCTAATTCTCATCTTTCTGAGTAAAATTTCAGTTAACAACACCCAATGCCTTAAAGGCAGTCTGCTCAAGTCCAGCAGAGTGAGATCCAGATCTTTCTCAGTGCCTGTAATGGTTTTATACATATACGAAATTAAATATCTGAGATTTTTTAACTCCCCTAGGTCCACTTTGCTTCAAATCATTTGATTGAAGAGTTTTGGCATGTCCTAACTCTTCAAAATCTTGCAAAGTCCTATTAATTAACTGTGCACTGATGTAAAAAATGACCATTTTTGGAAGCCCATATGTGCCACATAAAGGTTTATTGTTTCCTACAGGGTGACTTAATATGAGAATCTCTAATAATGCAGTCTCAGAATACCATGGATAATCCCACAGGCCCACCACATCTGACCCAGCATGGCTGGTTTTTGTCTCCAAGGTAGAAACTCTTGACACATTTCACACACATCTATTTCTGTGCTCATTGGTGACCACTGCAATGGATTTTCATGATCTCACAGATTCTATAGAGTCCCTCAGGGTCGTAGCACTGACACTGCTAATTCTTGCATCTGTGCACTGGGCTCTCAACCACAGAAAGTTCTGATCTGGACTGATATGCAGCTCCCAAGCCTCCTTCCAATGGTGCTGTTAAAAGCTTCCTGCAGTGCCTTCTCTTTTGCCATGGCTCCCAGAAGTTTATTCCTGACAATGTTTGAGATGAGAGAAATCTCTTCCACCAGATCTGCATGGCCTGTGCAGCATTCAAGAACGGTGCCTCGAGCACTCCCAGGACAGTGTCTGCTCTCAGCTTGTGTTTCTGGTTTACACTGCTCAGACCCCATGGATGCAGCTGGAAAATTAATGTTGAACACCCTCCTGTCTTCTCACAGGTGAAGAAGCTATTTCTTTAGGAACAGAGAAACTGGGGTCAATTCTTTTTGAGATTTGCCCTACCTGAATATTTTTCTTTAACATCTCCTGCAGCAAAGGCATCCCTCTGTACATGAAGGTGCTTTTTGCAGTGTTTGAGAAAACAATTCCACCAAAGTGCACAGGAGTTCTGTCACAGTCTCCCGAGTCATTCACAGAGGGATTTACTGGCCAGATGGTTGATCTTGGGGTGAGATATTCAAAATCAGGTTGGATAGGGCTCTGAGCAGGGTGATCTAGTGGAAGATGTCCCTGCTTATGGCAGGGGCTTGCACAGATGAACTTTAAAGGCCTCTTCAAAACCCACACTCTTCTCTGTTTGTCTGGCACAGCTTGCCCAAACTCAGGTGCTTGCCTTCCTCTCTTTGGCTGGCAAAACTCCCTGTCCACACTGGCACTCCTGTTTCACTTGGAATCTCTCTGCACAGCATCCCAGAAAGAACAGTCAGCTCATTTAATTCCAGGAGCCAAACCCTGCAAATCTCTCTTAGCTGTCAAAGCAGCATTTCTGTAATCACATGGCTTTGGCTCGACTCTGTATACGTCAATTCACTTACACTTTCTCCCAAATATTCCACATTTCTGATTTTAAATTAGATTTCTTTTGCCATGTCCTATTTTTTGACCCTTTTGCTGCCCTCTCCCCCACCCCTCAGTCTGTGTGGATTGCAATGTCCTTATTTCCTTCCAATAATTCTTGCACTCCCTGTCAAAAACCTTAGGAGCAAGTTAAAAAACCAGAGGGAAATTTTTATAAGGAACATGTGCCATTGGAGGCATTGGAAATGCAGACTTGCAAAGTCTTCTTGGTGAGGGCAATTTGCAAAGACCCAAGAGGGGCAGATCACAGGATGAAAAAACCCCACATCTCCAGCTATTGTCTTCAAAATATCTCCCTGGTACACAAGGGAAAACATTTTCTCTGAATATTCCTGTTGAGTGATTTGGGATCTAATCTCCGTCGGAGGGACTTGTCCTTCTTTCCTGCTGCTCCCAGGGGCAGGCATATTGCAGTGGCTTCTATTTTAAAATATGATTTTCCGTGTTTGCAGATTCCTTCCCTTAACTTCTGCCTCATGAACAGAGCAGCATTTCTGGAGGCCGAAGCACAGAGGGTTCAGGATCTGACAGCACAGATCTCTGTGCCCTGCTCTCCAGTGCTATTAAAGACATCTCAACGCTGTTTTATTTTCTCTTTTTTTCCCCGGTCTACCCTTCCTTGCAGAGTGTCACTTCCCTGCTCCAGTAATTCCCATTCTTGTTCACATTCCCAAAGATGTCTCTGCCTGCCGTGGCCTCTGGCTGCAGCCAGTTCCTGTGGGGGAGTTGTTAACCAAACCAGAGATGAGGGAGCGAGGCTGAGGGTGAGGAGAGGGGTGCTGGTGCTGGTGACCCCTTGGTGGACAGCTGCTGACTCATAAACTGCGATTAGGAATGGATCTGGCATTCATGCCATGGGTTTCTCCCTCTCTGACATAACCAAGAACAAGACCTTGGACTCCTGCTGGGGCACAGGTCAGAGCATGTGGTGGGTGATGAGAGGAGCAGCAGTTCCAAGGACATCAAGTAATTGGAGGATGTGGACCCTTATGGGCAAGACCTTCAGAATGACAGGCAGGCTGCTTCTGCCATGTCCCACCCCACTCTCCACAGAACAAGAGATTCTCCCCTCCAAATCTGCTTTAAAATCCATTTCTCCTCATGCCCCAGAATTGCTTACACAGAAATACATTCTCCTGGGGGTTGCTGGAACCTGTCAGAGTCTGTGTGTGTCAGCTACTAGAGATGGTGGAAGGGTAACATCTTTATCTTTCCAACTCTTATGAAGAATGTGATTCCCAAGGAGTGGAAAAAGGAATGCCCTTTTTAAAGAAGCAGACAAAGGAACCAGATGAATCATAGATCAATCTCATGGATAAGTCTGTCCTGGGAAGTAGAGGGTGATGTGTGATTTGACCTCTCCAAGCTCTTTGGCACAGGTCCACATGAGGTGCCAGAAGAGTGAGTGGCCGCTGAGCAGTCACAGCCAAGTGGGTGCTCATGAATACAGAGCTCCAAAACCAGAAAAGACACATTTTCAGACTAGGAGGGTGTTTGAGAGTCTGTCCTGAGTCTGGTACTGTTCAATATTCCCATAATGACTCCAGTGATGGAATAGAGAATAGATTTCTGTAATTTGTGGCTGACAGAAGATGAGGAGGGGGTCACAAGTGATGGGCAAGACAAGACTGGAATTCAAAATTATCTTGGTCTGTTTAAGGCAGTGTATGAACTCAGGAGGATGACACTGACCAGAAGGGAAAGTGGCACCAGGAGATGTGTGAAAAGATAAGAGGGAAAAGCAAACATAGGAAATAGAGGCAAATATGACCGTGGGCTGAGAGGTGGTGACAGGCTGAACAGGGAAAAGAAACAGGATGAAAAACAGAGAACATGTGGTCTGGGGCATAAGTGGTATGTGTTTATCACAGGAAGCAATTATTCTGCACTTCTCAGCTCCAGTAAGGCTTTAGCTGGAGTTTGGGTCATCTTTTGATAGGACAACACATGTTAAGGAAGATGACAAGATCCCAGAGGAATTTTATTAAAAATATAAATGGTTTGCAGGCTGAGGTGAGGATGAAAGAACAGGATTTGTGTAGTTTAGGTTGAAGGCTGTGAAGAAACAAGATCAGAGCACTCAAATACACAAACAAGACATTTTAGATATAGACAGTGATAGATATCCCTCCACTGTTGTGGGACATAAGATGAGAAGCAGTTCTCAGTAAATATGCAGCAAGGGAGATTTAGATCAATATTAAGAAAAATGTTATATGGAAAGCTAAAAAGTGGAACAGATTATGGAGGGTCTGTTTAATCCCCAGCAGTGGAATTATTTACAAAAGCACCTGTCAGAAGCAAGTCCTGCATCCTCCCCTCTGCTGAGCAGCAGGTGCTGTACACGCAGCCACTCCCCGTTCTCTGTCCCAGTGACACCATCCATGGGAGACCCTGTGGTGGGTGTGCACTTGTAAAACGAGCACAGGCACTTCCAAATCAAACAAACCACTCTGGAGACAGGCACAAATGGAAGGGGTATGAAGATCATGTGAAGTGTGGCTCTCCCAGAACAAGGCACCTCCCTCCTCCAGGCCACTGAGGCTCGGAGCAAGCTGGGATAGTGGAAGGTGTCCCTGGCCAGCACTCCCTGGGCAGCTCTTCCCTGCCTCACCAGGCTCTAACACAGCTACAGACACGGTTTTTATCCACTGGCTCCCACCAAACACTGACACTTCCACCAGACTGCAGAAAGGTGGCTGGATTTTTAAAGCACATGCAACACCCACTGGAGGTCTGTGTCTCCTTTGCCATCCTCGCCAGAGATCTGAGGGAACTGCTGTTCCAGGGCAAGCTGAGCCCATTTGCTCACCCCACACCCTCCTTTGTGTCCAGGGCAGCTTGGAAGGCAGAGCACGCAGCATCCCCCTGCCCACGCTGCCAGGAACAGAATGAGGGCAATGCCTTCAAAGACAGAGCTCTCGGAACACAGAGTTCATCAAGATCTCCGGGGGAGCTGTGATGCCCTCTGCATCAAACAGCCCTAAAAATGCGTGATGCTCTCGTTCAGCAGGGTCCAGGAGTTATTTTCAGGTCCCTGTTCTTGCTGTAGAGAAGTGAGGAGAAAATTACATTTTCCTCCTTTGATCTGTGGCACTTGCTGGATCAGAAAAGTCCACGGGTGTTGAGTTTGAACTGCTGCCAGACTAACAATTGTTAGCAAAAATGGACAATATTTGGATCCTGCCTTCAGCAGTTTCAACACTCTTATCTGTCCTGCACATCATTCCATTAACTAAGCACTGGAAAACCTCCCAGCTCTGCCTGAAGAACACAAGAGCAGCCAAGATGGGCCAAGACAACTGTGCAGACCTTGAGCATTCATCCCTAAGGACAGAATCTCACCCGTTTTTAAAGGGTCATTTATCAATGAACTCTCTTCTTAATGTACCTCTTTGAAGCACTTAAATGCCAGTGTGCTCTGCACTGCATGGTTATGATGGGGATCCCAGACATGTGTCAAGCAGGAACTGTGACCCCTTTTTCTGTGACTAAGTTCATTTTTGTTCCATTCACCTTTTTTTGTACATGATTAACTGGTGAATAAAAAGGCAATTTTAAATTTTTCTTTGCAAGGGCTGAAGCAGTTTTAATAATATATAATTCAACACTTGCTATGCAATTTGCATTGCCTGCTTTAAGATGAATTTGGCACTAAACAAGCACTCAGTTATACTCCCCTACCTCTGTTTTCTCTGGAAGTTGCAAAATTCATTGAAACAAAAGCTAAACCCTCCTGAAAATTTATGAAGATTAATGATGACTAAAATCAAAGAACAGAGATTCTTCTCCTGACGTTATGAAGCCACAGGGCTCCAATAAATGTCCTCCAGTGACACTTTTCCAGGCAACCCTGGGTTCAAAGACAAAATTGTGTACATGTCCGTACCAGCACAGGTCATTGCATCTGTCCATCAACCCTTCATCTCTCACTGACCTTTTTTTGCTTCTGACACTAAATATCAGACACGAAGGCTGGAGTTTGTAAGCCCAAACCACAAGTGAGGATGAACAGTGAAATTGGAAGAGGAAGCCAAGTTGGAAAAACCAGAAAATATTTTAATTGAGAAAGGGAAAAGGCAGTGAGAAGTGAGTGGTGACACAAGACCACAGGAATTTAGGCATATAGCCACACATATGTGTTTACACATATAGGAGAATAGTCAGGAAATGCAAGGAGGAACATAAATTAAGTCCTTGTTACTCTCTGGAGTCACCTGTGTGCCCTCAGTGACTTGAGGAGAGTCTGGGGAGCCTCACTTAGCTGGGATCACTCCCACAGCCTGTGGGGCTCATGGGGCAGTCAGACTACAGAGGGTGGGAGGGCGTGGAGGGAAAAGGCAGGAAAAACACAAAGCCATGGGAACTTCCATTGGAATAAACAAGGTTCCACACTTGAGAGACACTGAGGTTGTAAATGCAAGGCTTCCCAATTTGAGACATGCCATGAATAATCCAGAAGGAGCTGAAATCCATCCTCCCATCGCACACCAACAGGAGGGCACAGTTCCATAACAACCCCAGTCTGTGCACAAATGCACCTTACACACAGGAGTGATTCCCATTACTTGTGTCTGCCTTGCCCAGAATATCAGCTGGCTGGCACTCAGACCAGAGGTTCTATTTTAATCATCAAACCTGGGTGAGAATTGTACCTTTGGAAGCAGTGCAAGCCTTGTGTCTGTACCTCGTGTAATATTTAGAGTGCTGTGCCGAGCAGGGAGAGATCTACACAGCCTTGGCAAGAGCACATCTCATAAAAGGGAGAGCAAAAGAGATATTTCAGGCGGGTAACTGAGTCATAAAAAGGATAAAACCAATGTGGAGGACACAGAATAAGGAAAAACTGTGGAAACATGATGAGAAAGAGAGAAGACAAATGGATGGTGTCTTGGGGGAACTCCAAACCCAGGGTGATAAATTGGTTTCCCCTAGGGCTGCTGAGTTGAGGCGTTGGGCAGAAATGGGCAGATAATGAACAACAAAGGTAGTGTGTTAAAAAATAAAATATAAAGTTTAGAGTATAAAGCAAATAGAAAATTATTTGTCATATAAGGGTGGTACAGAGAAAAAGAAGTCAAGGCCTGTTTGGAGTAGCCTGGCCTAGAGGGAGGTGTCTCTGCCCTTGGCAGGGGTGGAACAAGATGAGCTTGAAGGTCCCTTCCAATCCAAACCATTCCATGGCTCTCTGGCAATGGTGCTGGCCATCATTTAGTTTACCTCCCCTGAGATGTGTCTGTTCCTGTGTCACTGGAGGAGCCAGCTGCCCACCTGGGTGTTTAGTGATGATCTGAGTATGCTCTGAGGTACCTGAGACATGAACAGGGCTCAGATGTGACACAGTCCCACGGGAACCCTGCCTGTTCCTGGGGCAGCAACTGAGCAGAGCTTTGGGCAGGGCAGCAACTCAGCTGTGGCTTGGCACTTGAAATGGGAGGGATACAGCCCCTGAAGCTCAGTCCTGGCCCCATAGCAGCAAGTGCTGAAGGTGCAGTGAAGCAGAGAGAGGCGATGGTGAAAATGCAATGCCAGGTGTTAAGTGTGGCCACAGCAGAAGCCATGAACTTCATTGTTCAGAGAAGAGCCCTGACCTGTGTCAGGGATTAAAAAAAGCACCTGGAGCCAGACAGACCGAGAGTTTGCTGAGGGTGGGACAGGCTTTCCCCCTCAGCACAGCAGCACAGAGCCAGCGGTGCTCCAGCCATGAACAGCAGCACTTCCCAAACGCCAGGGAAGGAGCAGCATCCTCGAGCCACGGTGCCTTCACCTGACCTAGACCTGCAGCTACGGCAATGATGTGTTCCTTCCATCCCACAGATCCCAGGGGATGGAGGGAAACTAAATAATAATAAGTTATTAGGCAAGGTTTGAACCTTTGTGCTGAACTTTCTCCTTATGCCCTCACTATTTCTGCCATGGAAATCGGTTTTTGTTCTCAGCTTAAATAACCAAACATGAATTTTGCTGTAAGAAATTATCTTGTAATCCAAGACAACTTGAACCATACAAAGGTCTAGTAACTTGCTTGAAGGCTTCTTTTACCCTTGTAAAACAAGAGTTCACCCAGCAACAGGAGCAGAATCCTAATATTTAATTACTGGCTGCAGTTCACACGCAATTATTTATGACACGCTTTGAATGATTATTCATAGGTTTCATATTGGGGGCGGGGAGAGGTCAGTAGGTTGCAAACAAGCCTGAAATTCAGAATTACTTGCTGAGGAGAGCTGCAGAAAGATGATTATGATGGAAACTGCAAGAGAAGAGCATAAAAGAAATTGATTATGAAGATTTACCAGGAACATGTGTACTATTAAAAACTCTATTGCACATCAGTGAATTTCAGACACTTAAATCAACAGAATCTTTAAAGGGAAATCATATTTTTTATCATCTAATCAATGTAGGTAAAAGTGTTGTTGGTCTCTCTTCCCTGTTCCCTGTTGACTTCTGTTTCCTAATTTAGAGAAGCTCACTGTTCAATCTAATTTTAAGTGTCATGGAGTTTGAATAGACCAGAGGCAACTGAAAAAGCCAGAAGTAATAAAGTTCAGCTTTTTTCCTAACTGTCTGTAAAATCCAGCTAATCACAGCTCTCCTTGAATGGCATTTGTTACTTCAATAACCCTTCTCCCCCCACATGGAGCTGCTCTCAGCCTTGGGCTGCTCTGCTGAAGAAAACACAAAACTCTGCCAGCAACCGACTGTGAGGATCCCCTTCCTCCACCTCACGATGAAAAGTAACTCTGGGTTGTTTGGGGCCTGGCCAGGGACAACATTACTGGTGAAGTCCAGTTCCTGTGTGCCTTTCACCTTACAGAGTCACAGTTCTGTTTGCAAGAGCTTTTGCAGTCGGGGCCCAGCGCTCCTGGCTGAGTGCAGGGATGAGCAAAGGGCTGCAGTGGCTGCTTTCCATCTTGGAAGTGTTTTTTCAGCTGTGGATGAACTGGAGGACCCCAGTGTCCAAGGAAGAATGAAGCTGCTACAACATTTTCCCATGGCACCCTCAATACTGGCTCTTCTGCTCAACAGCAGAAAGGCTCTGATGCAGGAGAGGGTTGGCAGGTCCCCTTTAACTCAGAGTATCTGAATTTGTGATTCTGTGCAGGTTGGGAATCACCAAACGAGGTAGTGACTGCTCTGCCCTGGTTAAAAAAGATCACAGACTCACAGAATCCCCTGATTTGAATGGGACCCACAGGGATCACCCAGTGCCAGCCCTGTCCCTGCCCAGACCCCCAACAACCCCACCCTGGGCACCCCTGGAGCTCTGGGGCTGTGCCCATTCCCTGGGCAGTGCCAGCACCCTCTGGGGGAAGAACCTTCCCTGAAATCCAGCCTGACCCTCCCAGACCCAGCTCCAGCATTCCCTGGCCCTGTCCCTGGGCACCAAAGATTGCTACACCCATTTGAAAAGACAGAAACTGGGAGGAAGAGACAACAGCCAGAAGGGAAGGGGCAGGAGCCAGTCTCTGGCCCAGACCCGGCCCTGAAGAGCTGCTGTGGCCCGGAGGAGGACGGTGCCTGCAGCATGAGTGCCCTTTTTGGGTGCTGCTGGGGTGCAGGATCCCTGGCTGCTGTGGTCTCGTGCTGAATTACTGGCAGGTGTTGTTTTGGAGAAAACCATGTCAAGGAGAGGCCACGAATCAGGGTGGACACAGGGATTGTAGCAATGAAGGATGAACAGAGGCTGGCTGTGGTCACGGATCAGAACAGGGCTAACGTGCCTAGGACAGGGTCTAGAAGTAGGTCAGTGTGAGGTCATTTGGAGCAAGAACCACCCGTGGGTGGAAGAGGGAAAGGTCTGGAGCCCCAGCTGCCCGCTGGCAGGACCTGCTCTGCGGTGGGATGTGCTGCACCCTGCCCTGCTGAGCTCAGCACACCAGGGGCCCTGCACTCAGCAAAGTCACCGGGTGATGCACGAGCTCCCAGCCAGCAGGCAGAGCCAACCTCGTCCCTCACACAGGCCACAGGATTGCATCCGCTCACGGTGGTAAGGGCCCCTGAAATTTGTCTCTGGCTCAAGTCTGTTTTCCAGAGAAGAGCTCTCATTGATGAGAAAACCTCAAGAGAGAAAGAAATCTATCATCCCAGGAAGTTTGTTCCAATGGTTAATCACCCCTCTCGCCAAAATGTGCTTTCTTTGGCTCTGTCAGTTGTAACTGGCTCAAATTCTTCCCCCACCTCCTGTTGCTGCTTTCCTGTGAGGATTAAATTCTTGGAAAACCTTTGAGAACAGAATCACTCATCTTCCTTCTGCAACAACTTCACTCAAAATCTCTGTCCCTGGGAGGTCTTTGCAGAATTATAAATGATTTCTGTAGTGGCTCAAAATCTGCCCTCCCAGGCATGGGGCAGGTGCCCATCCCCATGTTTTTTGACATCCACCTCAGCTCTGCTGGTCTGCTCCAGTGTGGAGTTTTCACTTGTGTGCCCATGAAGGGTTTGAGTACTGCACACAACATCTCAGCAAATCATCAGCACTGCCTGTCTGCCATGGCCCCTAACTCTTCTCTCTGCTGAAATATCACCATTCTGTCATGAGGGATTGTGTTTTCCTGCCATCCTGGAAGCCTGCAGCTTGCATTCAGCTAAAGAAAACGCTCACAGCATCTGCCTCGCTTGTCTACCAAAGATGAGGATTTGTGTCTTCAGTTATTCAATACCTCCACACTACAGATTTTTATCTTGTCCGAGAAGAGTATCAATATTTTTAATCATGCAGTTAAAGACCATATCAGAATGGAAACGCACCGGGGGAAAGGAATTACATTGCACAGACAGCCTTGGATCTGTCACCGCCTGCCTTTTGACTGCTTGGCTTTCTTACCTTAACCCTCTCTGATAACATCAGCCCATCCTCCCTCACAAGATACCAGTGGGTGTAATGTACCTGTGCTGACCTCCCACTGCCCCCAGGATCTCCAGAACAAACACAAAATAAACACTCAACACTTCTCAGGTTCTCAAGCTGCCTTGGAGAGCGGCACAGGCATCTCCCCCTGCCCTGCAGAGCACCCGGGGGATCAGCAGAGAGCCCCCCGTTCTCAGGGGAGGGCTCACAGCCTGGACTGGGACGTGCGCCTGGGGGGATGCACCTCAGGTGAGAGGCCCTGGCCAAGCTTCTCACACTGGGATTGGAAATCCCTCAACCATTTCATGCCTTGGCTTCTCCAAGAGGTGAGTCTGGAGATGCTGGCACACAGCTTTGAGACCTGGGTGTTCTGCCAAGCCGGTGACAGTCACCAGGTGTTTATTTCTGTTGGGTATGGAGTGAACCCGGAGCACTGCAGAGCTGGGAGCAGGCACAGAACAGTGGTGTCTGTGCATGGCTGGCTCAGCTGGCCAAGGGCATTTGCTGATGGCAAGGCTGTGCCTGGGAACAGATCCCAAAGTGCAGTGCCACTGATGGCCCTCAGTGCCCACTGGGACACAGTGAGCCCCCAGTGCTAAGCAAGAAGCCAGTTCAGAATGGTGTGATTTAATAAGGAAGACGTTCCTAAATCCTTGAGGGGTTTTCATCATTTCAGCCTAACTTTGTTTTCTGGAGCTGAATCCTCTCTCTTTCAAGGTGCCTCTGTACCACTAATGGCCATGTCCCCTCTGAAGTGCTTATTTCGTGCTGCACCCAATTCCAGTTTTCTTTGAGCTCTCAAGGGACATTTTCAGAGACAGATTTCATGGAAACCCAATTGAGTTGGGTTGAACTCTCACCTGAGAGGTTCCCTGAGTTCTCACCTGAGTTCAGCAAGCATCCTCAAGCCTCCTACAGCTACTACAAGTCTGGGCTGGTGGTTGGGGGCCAAGTATTGGACAGCGTTCCCCTGGCAGTGATGCTGGTCACAAACTTCACTGTGCATTGGCTCCGAATCACCGACCAGCACCATCCCTGTCCACCCACGCCCTCCAGGCAGTCCCTCTCCAGTCTGCTTTTGTGAGCTGGGAATTCTGTACTACACGAGTGCTGCATATTCCCAGCTCGCTGCAATGCCATTCTCCACGGAGAAACCCCGATTTCATGAAATTAGAAGCTGGCACAGCTGAGTGAAGACAGGGCTGACTCAGACTGTGCTGATGTTATGCTGATTTACACCAGCCTGGGGGAAAGCCACACTGCTTCTCCTTTTCTTTGATTGAGCAGCCACGGGGACAAGAGAATGAATAGATGACAGAATCAGAGATCATGAATCTAGAACATGCAGCTGGAATTTCCCCAGCAGACTCACAATGTGAAACATCTGAAAAAAGGCCGGTGAAATATGAATTAATGTAAGGACAAGGTTTTAATCACAGTTACACCACTTTCAAACCACAGAAATTCCACAGAGCTCAGTTTGGTGACTCTGGGTGTTTGCTGACATCACAGAAGCCTCTAGTGCACAAGGAACAGGCTTTGATGTTATTTTTGATGGTGTCAGTTCTGCAGTGAAGTCAGTGGTGTATAAAAGTGTGAGATCAAAGGCAAGTTTCAGGAGCTGGTGTGATTGGGTAGCTCTGCTCCCTCTCCTGGACACACAAACGCGTCCTGGGGAGGCCCTGGCCCTGCCAGTGGTCAGCAAGGTTGTTGCAGAGTTTCTGCTCTGAATCACAGAATCACAGGATCAGGAGGTTGGAAAAGCCCAGCCTGTGCCCAGCCCAGAGCACTGAGTGCCACCTCCAGGTGTTCCTTGGACACCTCCAGGGACAGGCACTGCAAAGCTCCCTGGGCAGCCCCTGCCAAGGCCTGACCCCCCTTTCTGTGAAGAAATTCTTCCTAATACTCAGTGATGTCGTCTTAGTGGTGAAAATCAGAAGTGAAGGAAATGAAAATCCAAGTACTTGGTTTTCATTTGCCGCTATAGGACTGTACCAAATGGAGCAGCACAACCTGAGCACTGCAGGACTTTGGCTGCTCTGAGAGCAGAGCAGAGTCCTCCAATCCATGTTGAGCAGCAGAAAATCAAGTGATGGATGTGTCTGTCCCATCCCTTGCCTTGTGGCACCTTTGCAGAACCATTTACACGAGGCTCACCCTCTGCAGCCCAGACTCTTCCCCGGTGCCACCACAAGGCCAGCTGGCTGCAGGTGGGGTCACCAATTTTGGCTTGGAAATAGAGGAAGGGTCTGTGCTGGTCATGTCCAGGTGAGGATGCAGAGACACCTCACGGCTGTGCTGCCTCTTGCTGGAGTGTGAGCGAGACTTGGCTGTGCACACACACAGAGGGGTGACTGTGCCACATCCACGCCTCGCCCAGGCAGCCACCACTCAAGGTAGCCCCAGGGAAGATGTATCCACCTCTACACAGCAAACTAACCCATGCTTTTGCAGAGAAAGGTGTCCCTGCCTGTGACAGGCAGTGGAACTGGATGAGTTTTCAGGTCCCTTACAACCCAAACCACTCTGGAGTTTTATAATAACAAGACAGGAGAGGAAGACTCACAGGAATGAGCAGTCCTGCCCCAGGTCCTTCCAGGCTGTGCCTCTGGAGTGTCTTCTGTGGGTACCACAGCACAGGTCAGAGCAGAGCTGGAGGCAGAGCCTGAGCCCTTGGTGCAGGGCTGGGCCAGGGCCAGGGCCCTGCATGGGCACAGCAGCCAGGAATTTCCCTGACATTGTGTTCTGTGAGGGACACGCTCCTGAAACTGCAGAACTTCTGGAAATGAGGCTCCCACATGCCCTCAGTGCCCCTGAATACAGAGCTCCTTCTGTGGCAAACACAGTGGTGCTCAGGTCCAGAGAAATGACAGATTTCATTTGGGAATCGATGTCACCTCCTGTAAATCAAGAAAAATCCTGTATTGACCTTGTATGTGCTTGGCTGGGTAAAGGCACTGTCTCAGGGCTGCCTATGGAGAGGGGCAGAGACGCTCTGTTATCTCACTGCTCTGGCCACAGAGTGGTGAAATTGGAGGCTTAGGCCCAAGTTCAGCTGTGTGGTCACTCTATGAAGCACACTTGGTAAGAAACTTCATAGAAACCAAAAAGGAAGGGTTTGCTTCAACTTACGTAACCAATCCTTCCCTTCCCCTAATGAAACAAACTCTTCCCTACATTTTATTTTGGGCAAGGTCTATTCTCAGGGGAAAACTACCCCAAACAGCAATTTTTAAAAGAAAATTTCTTATAGAATCATAGAATGAGTTATACAGAATCACAGATTAAAGGTTAGAAGGGATCCTAAAAGTCATCCAGTTCCAACTCCCAATTAATAATCTCTCCAAGAATGGTGTCCCAAAGTGCTGTGGGATCAAACATTTCTTTTTACCCACCCACAGAGCAAATGGAGAAGCACAGACAAAAATATGACATATTTTTGCCTACAAATAGAAAACCCAAATGTCCCCAAAGTAAGACAAGTGTGGCCTCTGAACTGTTGCCATCCTGCAATCTGGTCAGTTCTGGCCAGAGTTTTGCAGCTGGAGTTCATCTCTACGGATGCAGCTCAGGAGCCAAACCACCTCTTTATTAGCCAAAAACATTTTCTCTTTTGCCAAAAATTCATCAGGTTGCTGGGACCATTTTCCTTGCCTCTGATTTTGCCAATATTCCTCACAGAGGAAGAACAAACTCCAAAGATTTCGCAGCCCACTCTCAGTTAGAGCCCGCGCCCACTCCCTGGGGTTGGTTTGAGGTTGGGGCTGCTCCCACAGCAGGTTCTGGCCTTGTTTTTTGGGGGGGGTCACATCCTGGGTGGCCTGGGGGTGCAGCCTACAAAGGTCTGTTCTATCAGCCCCACCACACAGAGCCAGAATGCTCCTTGGTCCTGCATGTCCAGTAAGGCAAAAGTATTTCCCAGCACAGCAGCACAGCAGCACAAGGCAGCTTGTGCCAGGTGGGACAGAGCTTCAGGTGTGTTCAGTGCCTGTCACAGGCTCCACTCAGATGCCAATGGTTATGGAATCCTGGGTGGTGTGAGCGTGGCACCTGGGGACACGGGGCAAGGATGGCCTTGGCACTGCTGGGGAATGGTTGCACTTGATGGCCTTAGAGGGTTTTCCCAACCTAAATGATTCTGTGATGCTTCTATCAATCTGTTCTTATGCGGGAAAACCTGGGCTTGTGGTCATCAAGACTCACTTGAGGGGATCTTTTGATTTTGCAAGGCCAAGAGAAGGTTGAAAAATTTACTGGAGCCTGGGCTTCTCTGAGACCTCCACATGCATCCCTGACAGATGTGCATCTAACTTGCACTTGGCACACTTCCATGACATCTATATATCCAGTGTTTCTCCTCCAATGCTCAGAGACTTCTAATCTTGGCTTATGTTGAGCCATTGACTCCTTGCCCTCTATAAATAAAGTGTGCAGTGGATGGATCCCCTCCTCTGCTGCTCACAGCTCTGCCCCCTACACCTCCAGACTGAATGAATCCCACTGCCCCTCTGCTTCCCCCCTGAAAAGGGCTGAGGCCCAATGATGCCTTAATGATTCTGCAGTTCCATGAGTGATGGCAATGTACATTTCCTCTTGAAGACCCACACACTTGCAATTTTTGAAGCCCATTTCCAATTACAAATCAGCATGAGAACAAGAAAACCCAAAAGTTTTGTTTTCACTGAGTCTATCCAGTATAAAAGAACAAAAGCTGATGCAAGGCAAGGTTTAGCTGGGCATCAGAATGGCCAGAGCTTCTCATTTCTCCCTTCTCACCACCCCTCTTACAAGCCCAGGGCAGACCTGGGGATAGGTCCATGTCAAATCATCCTGCAGTCATTAGCAAAGAGTTGCTTGCCCTCAGGGCAGAGTCCCTCCTTCCCAGATCCCCAGCTCTCCTCTGCACCCTTGCTGAGCTGCAGAGAAACAGGCACAGGGACAGACCCTTACCCAGAGGACCCAGTGAGGCAGAGCTTGTGCCTTGGTCATGTACACTTAGTAAATGTGCTTTTAATCTCATTAATGTTTGAAAGAAGCAGTGGTGGATGAATCATCTGATGCAAATGGAATAGTTTAGGGAATACATGCATTTTCATTAGCCTAACTTCTCCTCCAGCACTATGTATTAGCATGGAATTAACCCATTAATTCTATTGATTTCAGTTAATATTGTGCATTCCATTAGTGCTCGAATCCCCACAGACTCCTTTCCAACCATCTATAGGAACTGGCTTGTTTAATCAACACTGAGCAACTAATTGAGGCAACCGTTTGGGTCATGAAGTGAAGAAAAAATTGTTTCTAAGTGAAAGAACAGGAGGCATTTGGAGGCAGGATAGAATTATTACTGCTGGAGCATTAATTATTCCTGCCCTGGAGCAGGGCCAGGATGCCAGAGATCCCACTCTGCTGGTCTTGCCAGAAGTGCCACGGGAGTTGCTCTGTAAGCACAACTGGTGGAGGCAAGAGAAGGTCATTTCACCTGTTCAGGGAATGGCTTGGGCTGGAAGGGGCCCTTAAAGCCCATCCCATTCCACCCCCTGCCATGGGCAGGAACACCTTCCACCAGATCAGGGCTCCCAGCCCTGTCCAGCCTGGCCTTGGGCACTGCCAGGGACCCAGGGGCAGCCACAGCTGCTCTGGGCACCCTGCGCCAGGGCCTGCCCACCCTCATCTTAAAAACTTTTTCTTTATATCTAATCTAAATCAACCCTCTTTTATTTTAAAACCATCACTCCTCATTGTATTGCAGCAGGTCCAGCTAAAACACTTGTCCCTGTCTTTCTTTTAGTTCCTTTGGGCACAGGAAGGTGTTTAAAGCTGCCCTGAATCCTTCTCTTCTCCAGACTGAGCACCCCCAGGTCTCTCAGCTTTTTCTAACAGGAGCAGTGCTCCATCCCTTTGTTCTCCTCTCCCGAAATTCAGCCAGCACTGTGCACCCTGAAATCCACTCTGCTCTTCTCAGACATCTCCTGAGTGTCACAGGCTTCCAGCAGCCTCTGTCACTGCAGTGCCTGATCACCCCCCACACCCCCGGCCGTGTTCCCTCCTTGCCCCGTGCAGATCCTCTGGGCCATCCCTGGCCTCTCTGGCCACCAGGCTGGCTCTGATGGAGTCCCTGCAGGCAGCAGCTGCTGCTGCACGGTGGGGAGAGGAGGTGGTCAAACGTAGGACAAGGAAAACTTCCATCTCTGCAGTGCCAAACATTTCCCTGCACTTTCATGTCGTTACAGGAGGGATGGTGTCACTTGGAGAAGTTCAGTCATCAAGGGACAGGGAGGATCTCCAGAGACTGTCAAAGCCAAAGCAGGGTCACAAAGATGGTGTTTCATGTTTTTAGCTCAAAGCCTCTGGATTTTTTTCACTGCTCAGGTAGAAGGGCGGTTCTGCCTCTTGTAGCCTTTGCTTGGAGGAGAGGATAAATGAGGTCTTTGATGTAAAAATCCAAATGAAAGCAAACACGACAAAGTTGCTCTTTAGCTTATTCACCAACATCTAGTTCTGGCACTCACCTCCCTGGGCAGCCTGTGCACTGGACTCACCCTCCCCATGACTGTGCAGCCTGAGACCGTACCCGTGACATTTTTCACAGCACTCTTCAGCAATATTTCCTCTTAAATTGCTTTTGTAAAAGACTGTCTTTATTCCCCTCATCATAAGCCCTGCCTCATTTTCAGCAGCAAGCTGAACTCTCTCTCTCTTGCATCCTGGCCTAATTATTAAACAACCCTGTCAAAGTATTCAGTTGTTTGATGATATTTTACTCTCAATTAGAAGTATGAATGTGCTCCATTAGGCTTCTAATACCCTTTATGCTCAGCCTGACATTTGGGGAGCTGTTTTATTACAGCTGACACTCAGGGAAATGGGGCTGCCATAGTTAGCATCAATAATGGTGTTATTGACCCCAATTTTATGAATGCAGGAGGATGTCTGGATGTTACACACTCAGTATCTTGAGGGTTCTCACTGTCTCACACTAATGTCTGCTCTGGGAGCTCATGTCCCTGCCTTTTTGTGGAAGTGTGTGGTTTTTTTCTCACTCTGTTAAGCTCAGAGACACTTTCCTGATCAAGTGTTTGGCAGCTGGTTAACACACAAAAAAGCTCCTCAAGACAGTGAGGACTGAGGCTGAGTTCTTATTGAAAAGCCTGACAGCCCCTTAATAAACATCAAACACAATCAGGAATCCTCAGGGTTGGTCCCACTTCTGAAACAAACTGGTGGCACAGCCCTGGACAAGTCACTTCCCTTCTCTGCTATTTCACTCTGGGACTGAGTGAAGTTCCCCTCCACATCACCACCTCTGTTTAAAGCATGGAACCATGGAATGATTTGGTTGGAAGGGACCTTAAATCTCACCCAGTTGCACTCTCTGCCGTGGGCAGGGATGCTAGACAGAGCCCCAGAGTCCAGTCTGGCCTGGGACACCTCCAGGGATCCAGGGGCAGCCACAGCTGCTCTGGGCACCCTGTCCCAAATCATAGGGAGAGATGGTCCCTGCTATGAAGGTTTTCAAGACCAAAGAGAAAGCCCTGATCCTAACAAAAAAGGATAATTGGAAAGCTGGTGTTAGGATGTGGGGATTCCCAGACACAGTTCTCAGCTTTAAACCAGTCCCTCCCAGTTCTTGCCGCAGTCTGGGAGACCTCCACGTGCCTTTTCTGGGAACTCATTAAATGGATCTCAGTCCTCAGCAGGTGATGATGGGACTTCTCTGGTGCCCATCCTGCAGCAATTCCAGAGCAACACGGAGCAGAACAAAGCTGGGAAGGGAGCAGCAGTGAACAGAACCAACACTGGATGCCGAGCACCTTCACAAGTCCTCCACCCTCTCCTGCCAGGACAAACACAGGGCTCCTTCTCTCAGGAGCCCAACAGGCTCCTGGAGCAGCTCTCTGAGAGGTTCTGGATGGGGATACATGGGCAAAACTCAAACCATAACCCAAAGCACCGCGTTTCTGAGGCTGCATTTGGCATGAGCTGCAAAAGGAGGACACAACCCTGCTGGGTCTTTCAGCAAGGACTGCATCAGCAGGCTCGGTGTCAAATTCAGCTGGAATTTAAAACTCATGTCTGGCTGATGCTTTCCCCTATTCTCCCTTAGCAGACAACTGCACAGATTACTACAATATCACAGAGCAAGAAAATCCTCCCCTTTTCTCTCCCCTCTTTTCCCAGCAGGACCTTGGGACAAAAAGAAATGGACATTTTGGAACACAGGAGAACACCTAGTTCTCAACAAGTTGAGATTATTGCTGAACTTTTGCTCCATTTCAGTGCTAAAAAGTGGAGTATCTTGCATTGAGGGTAGTTATTGTAATCTAGAGCCTTTTCATAATAATAAAAAGCTCCATCCATCCATCCATCCATCCATCCATCCATCCATCCATCCATCCATCCATCCATCCATCCCTGTGGGTTTTTAAGGCAAAGAGACAAGGCAGGCAAGGGCCTGGCAGGGTGGAGTGGTTTCCCCACGGAACACAAAAGTTCTGTGACAGAGAAGAGACAGCCCAAACTCCCCTGAGTCCCTGACCAGTCCTGTGGTTTCCAGTTTGTATTCACTCCTGACCTGAGAAATTCAGCTCAGCCTTGGATCCATCCTGCCTCAGCTTTGTGTCTGCTGCTCTGGCAGGACAGTGGTCTGCCTGTCAGAGGTGCCAAACCTTGTCCATGCTCCTCCAAAATCAAGGCATCCAAAGGGCAAGTCAGCACCTGTCCAAATGAAGCTGCTGATTTGGTGTCCAGGGATTCCATCTGGGCTCCTCTGTCTCGTAAAATTGGACTTGCACTGCACTCAGTATCCCCAACCCTGCTCCAGAACATCCTTGGCCAAATGTCCCTGAGCATTTTCAGCAGCAGCCACCACCAGGCACCAGGAGAGGGAATCTCCAATGCCAGAGACATGAAGGGGCTTCCAGGAGCAGTTTGGGATGGGAGGATGGAGTTCGGTGCCACAGAGGGGATGCAGAAGGCAGGGACAGGTCCCACCCAGAGGTGCCCTCAGTAGTGCAGGGTGTATCACGAGGAGCCCCCACCTCTTTCTAACCAGGAATGGAAGCTTTCACACCAAATCTCCACCCAGAACCACACAGAAGCCGCTTTTCCAGGTGGATCTGCCCTTGGACAGCCACAGATCCAGCCCTGCACTGCTCTGCACTGACAGCCAGTGAAGTTAAACAGCCCTCATGCTCCCCAACAGCCCCTCCTTCTTCTGCAACAACAAAGCTCCAGCCTCTGCCTCTGAAAATTAAATCTTATCTCCCCAAACCACTCCAGCTCCGCACACCTGGGATCCCATCGCTCCCTCTCATCTGACTTTAATAGCAACACCATTCCCCCTCAAAAGGAGGAGGACAGAGCCCAGATTAAAAGGAGCTGTTTAGCTGGCAGCAATATTCCCTTCCTTTGCCCTTTGATTTCTGGTTTTTTTTTTGCTGTTGTTGTTGCTCTTGCATTTCTTATTGAGCACCTGGGCTGAATGGCAGAATAAAATCCAACTTCCCAGCTGAGACCACACCACAGATGCTTGGCTGTGCATACCTTAGGGGAAAACGTGGGCAATTTCCATTTTGGCCAGTTATTATGTAGGGGAATCTTTCATTCTGGTGGGAAGGTGGACAGGGGGAAGAAAAGCTTTGGCAGGCACTGATTATCTTTTAAAGGAACGCTGGCCACTTAAAATTGTTGAGCCAGAACTTCAGCACACATGAATCAGCAGAGATCCCTCATAAACTTGGGGATGACAAGCAGAGAATTTAGCTGGGAATCTGGGGGGTTGGGTGCAGATAAACCCGTGTTTATTTATGTACCACTGCAATTCTCTTTAATTTGGTTTGTGTACTTTTATTCCCCCTCCTTTTGCCCTGGGCATTGGAAATCATCTCATTTGCTAGGGATCACATTCCTGTGAATTAAATTAATCCCAGGACACAAGCACTCCTTCCTCCTACCCTTGCCAAGCATTCATAGGTCCTGCACCGCTGCTCTTTGTGCAAGCCCAAGCTCCAGACTCACAAACTAACCTTTATTTTCTTTGTTTGTGCTCAGTTACTTCCCACCCACCTTCTCCTCCTGCTTTCCCTCTCACTCCTCCTTATTCCGTTATCTCCTGAGTGGCTCTCAGCCAGGGACCTCTGCTGTGTTCATCTCCCTGTTTGTTTTCCCTGGCTGGAAACCCTGGCAGGGTCATGGCAGGAGCCCAGGTTCTGCTCCAGTGAGCCCCTCTCCCCCAGGGCCCCTCCGGGGAACGCGGGGCTGGGACCAAGAGGAGATGCCTGGGGATGCTGGAGGTGGGAGCAGCACATGGTGCTGTCCCTGGTACCCCTCCAGCCTCCAGCTCTTTGCCTCCTGTGCATGTGGAATCACAGAATTACTGGGCTTGAAGGGGGCTGTTAAAAGTCTTCAACCCCCCTGCCACGACTGGGACGCCTTCCACTGGCCCAGGTGGCTCCAAGCCCTGTCCAACCTGGCCTGGGACACTGCCAGGGGTGGGACACCCTTCCTGAGCAAAACGTGGTTTCTGTGCAAACCAGTGACTCTCAGAGATTTCTCTTTGAGGAACACATCCAGTTTCTCCACAGACCCACAGGAACACCCACAATGTCCTGCTGTGAGGAGTTCCATGGGTTGTCTACCTGACATCTGCCACCTTGAACCACTCCAGGAGACCCCACGAACCTCAGAACTTCCAGAAATGATCCCCCCTGGAGTAACAGGGAGGATCTGCACAGAGCAGAGACTCGGGGGAGGTGATTCCATCCCTTCAGCTTTACTTTTGTCAGACATTTCATGTTGAAATTCCCATCAGGGAGCTTCCAGCCCGGCTGCCTGGCCATGCTGCTCTTGCAGCAGGGTTTCAGCTGAGGCTGCCCTGTCTGTCCTATGACACCCAGAACCCAAAAATTGACGTACCAGCCTGTAAACCTTCTTCCTGGGCAGAGGCTAAATAAAGAGAACAAATCCTCCATAGGCTGTCCCTATTGAAAGGTTGTTCAGGAGGAGGAAAGTTCTCCTGATGTTTTAAGCACTGTAAATATGATACAATTGGTGTTTGATACAACGTGCAAAACAAATGCTGTGTAGTGCAGAGTAAAAGCCTCCTTAAAATATCTTAAATGAAGAAGAAATTCTGGAAAGGCTGCAAAAAAGAGAAATAACCTTTTGTGATGCCAACAGAGTTGTCCTCCGCAAACAAGAGGAATGGGGAGGGTGGGAAATAGACTTGGATGATTTAACTACTTGGCTTTGGATACTTTCTTTTATTGGATTAGGAAAAAATGAAGTTAGAAGGGAAAATATCAAGAGATGTTTGGAGTGGCCATGTAACAACAGCCCTGAGCCACAGGACAATTGCAGCTCTAAGTAAAATTCCTAGAATCACTCTCTCTGCCTTTAGGTCAGAACTTTGAAGGGAAGAAGAGTGAAAATGAGAGTGCAAGTATGAGGAAATCCATTGCGAATATGTAAAATACATAATGGTTTTTTCACTGCTTTGGATTTGAGGAGACACTGTTCCCATGGGGACAAATGGACAAGAAAATGACCTGGAGAACAAGACCCCTGATTCACAGAGACCCCAGGACGCTGCCAGTGTCATGTCTGTGACCCAGACTCTGAAGGGGGGTCTGTGAGAGTCCTTCCCCCAGGGCAGCCTCAGTCCACAGCCCCCAGCAGGGTCAGAAATCCCAGTGAACACCGACTCCCCCTGCCCAGGGACCAGCAGCATTCCACAGGGTTCCCTTTGGCTGGGGTGCACGCATGTTCCTTTTCCTTCCCAAGTTTAAGTTTCCAGTCTTGGGATGCTGAGAAAACCTGCACTCAATACTCCCTGCAGGCCCCCAGGTATGACCTTGAAAGCAGCAGCTTCTCCCCAGCATTTACTTGCCCTTAAAGGAATGTGAGGAGTTCATTTTTTTTTAATTGAGGGGGTGTGCTTTCCCAGGCACTAAGAAATGGGTGGAAGAGGGATCTCCCCCAGGAGATCCCATTTTTGCCAATAACTACCAGCTTGAGATGGATTTTCATTTTAGTCACTGAGCCAAAAATCCTTGTTTTCACCTCATTTGTTCCTCTGCACAGCCCGACCCTCCCACAATGAAGGGGGGACCATCTCTGGCCATTGCTGGAGCCCAGCCTGCACAGAGCACTTGGGCTCTGCAAACCAGTTCCCATCTTTGCTTAGCGAGCAGAATAAAACCTCCTTCAGCAGCAGCCTGCAAGCAATCGTGCCTGGCAGCATTTCTCAAGCAGAGTATTTTGGGGTCATACAAAGAATACTGCAAGCCATTCCAAACCCAAAGAATAATCTATTTGCACATTAAGGTCTAAATTGCAAAGAAAACCCACAAAGCTGAGGCCTCCAGGCTTGGCTCCTGCACGAGGAGATGGAGGTCCTAAACCCAGAGAGGGGTGTTTGCACCAGGGGAGTCAGGAGGGCACGAGGTTTCCTCTGCTATGGGGCTTTGGGGAGAAGGAATGTGTGCTTTAAAGGTGAATTTATGACTTGGTCAGATTTTATGCTGACAATTCACATTGGATCATCTGGGGGGCGTGGGGGGGGTGAGGAGAAGCACAGCTGGCTAATTCAGGAAATGAGCCATTTTTTCGTTCTGAAAAGCCAAAGGCAGTGAGTAAAGAGCCCGGGGTGTGTTGAGGGGTGAGGGTGTGAGAAGGTGCCAGCCCGAGCAGAGTGGCAGTGCCAGCACTGTGGGCATGCAGCGAGAGCACAGCCAAGCCCCCAGTGCCCACTGCTCCCCTGACCCAGGCACAGGGCTGGAAAGGCAGCAGCCAGCCATTCCAGGCCCTGTGGGATCCCTGGGATCAGGGAGCACAGCCTGCACTGGGGGGTCTCCAAGCAGCCCCAGCCCCGTGGCAGCCGTCGGGGTCTGGCCATGGCTCCTCTCCCAGCCCTGCCTGGGCGCTGCTTGCCCAGGGTTTGCTCTCCCAGTGCTTGGTGCAAGCCAATGGATGTTACAGAACCTCACACAGGTCTGGCTTCAAGGGACATTTAAAGGACATGGCCTGCACCCCTGCCATGGCAGGGACCCCTCCCACTGTCCCAGGGGGCTCCAGCCCCAATGTCCAGCCTGGCCTTGGGCACTGCCAGGGACCCTGGGGCAGCCACAGCTGCTCTGGGCACCCTGTGCCAGGGCCTCAACACCCTTTTGTAAAAAATGTCTTTCTCCCATCTGAATCTATACTTTCCTAATTTAAAACCATTCCCCTTTTTCTATCACTACAGGCCCTTGTAAAGAAGCCTGTCCCCACCTTTTTTACAACACCCCCTTAAGTGTTGACAGTTGTGTGTACTGAGTGTTGCATTGGCTCAAGTTGGGAGAATTTAACCTCAGGAGACTGGTCTCTCCTCTTCCCTGACTTCTGCTTGCCTTTGCACACACAGTGGGTTTTCCAGCTCCCAGCCCTGCTTTCCAAAGGCTGCCAGGCTGCTGTCCCGTTCACATTTCCCTGCTCCCCACTGGTGCCCTTAGAAAATTTCAGCTGTAAACTCTCCAAAGGTGCCTCTGCTCCCTGAGACCTCGTCTGTGCCACAGCAGCTTTGATGTGGAAAGGGTCCCCAGCAGTGACCTGCACCCCAGAGACGAGGGGTCACAGCCCTCAGAAACCAGGTGTGCTTCTGCAGAGGCTGATAATGAAGCAGCCCAGCCAAAGTTATCTCAGCCATAAAATATTACTGCATCATCAAATGCAAAGCTTGCTTTGAGCTTCCCACAGCTTTCATGGCTGTATGAGTGACAAAACAGCGGCCGTGCTGTTTTAATTAGTGCCTCCCAACTCCTTCATTTCTTTTGCCAGTTCAGTCTGTAATTTTTGGAGTACCTATCCTTCATTAAAATAAAGAGTGTGAAAGACTTTGGAGCCTGAAATACCTGTTTTTTTCATACAGAGGGAAGTCAAGGTGCAAGCATTTTAGACACAGTGCTGCTAAAATACAAATAAATCTGCTTCTTCCTGCACATCAGCCAGCACAGTCTTCTCCACCCACATCTGGAGCAATCCTCACTTTGTGCCAGCCTGTGTGCTGTGCCTTCTGCTCAAATATTGGACACTTTTTTGTGACTGATCCTGAAATGCAGCAGGACCAGGGTGACTGGGCATGACTTGCCTTTCTTAAAATCCCGTGCTTGACTCTTGTTTTCTTCTATGCTCCAAAATCTCTCCATTGAGGTCCTCATACTCAAAGATGCAGAAAGCACCTCTCCATGCTTCACTTATTCAGGAATTTTATTGAGTTGTCCTGTGTTTTGAGGGCTCTGATGGAGTTCTTCTCGATGGGATGAGCCTGAGAGGAGAAGGAGCTTCTCACAAGACATTGGAGAGAGTTGCAGTGGGAAAGGAAAACCAGCCTGGACAGACCTCGACAGAGCTGAGACTCAAGAACAGGGAATGTTCTGAGGTGCTGGGGCAGCCCAAATGGTGCAGCAAACGTGGGTGAGACTTGTGGTGGTCTCTGACCAGGAGACACGAGGCAGAGTGAGGGACATCCCTGATGTGATATTTGGGGGAGAAGGTGGGTGCAGTTCCTAGGAAATGGAATCTCACGTACTGAGGGTTGAAGAACAGTTCAATGCATTTATGAAAATGAACAGACTAATCAAGACCTTTATGTAATAAAAGCATTTTTCTGTTGTTAGTCAATTTATTTTGGTCTCAGTTTGATCAGCTTCACTAATGACCCTGCAGCACTGCTCTCGTTCCCTCCTGTTCCATCAAGAAGCAGCAACACGGGAAAGACAGGAATTTCTCCTTCCTGCACACAGAGGGGATGAGGCACTGCCCCATGTTTCAGCACAAATCCATTAAATCCCAGGATGAGCCCTGGTTCTTTACCTGTACCACAATGACATAGCACTGAGTTACCCGGGGGCTGAGCTGCACTGACCCTGGCATGCATCTTCTCTGCAATTTAGCAGCTGCAAGGAAGAAAAACAACTGTTATTATCTTTTGGATATTTTTTTAATCCTATTCTGAACCTGTTTGTCATCATGAGACGGAGTCAAAGGAATTCAGACTGCAAGGAACACGGGATGGGGACGTCGGTACTTGACAAGAATTGTGAGGCTCTGAGTGATGTGCTGGGTACTTAATGAAGCCACCTAGAAAGGCTGACATATTTGCATTCCTGTTAGAAGAAAATAATAACAATAATTTGGGGCTGTCAGCTCTGCCCTGATGGTGCTGGAAAATGCCTCTCATTTACCCACAGCCAGAGCAGCCTCTGCTCCAGCTGTGCCAGCACTGCTTTTAGGGAGCTCTGCCTGCTCTGGGACAGCAGCTCCCAGCTGAGGATGGGCCTCCAGCAGCTCCAAGACGTGTCCCAGCCACCTGCAGCCTCTGTCCCAGGCTGGGGCACCGGGGCTCCAGCCAGTGCTGTGCCCTGGGGTCCCACACCCCGGACCCGGCTGTGGCTCAGCTGGGGCAGGGGCTGAGCTGGGGACATTCCTGGTGCTGGGGTGGCCCAGGTCCCGCTGCAGAGCCGGGCAGCAAAGCCCAGCCCCGGCACACGCTCCCAGGGAAGCAGCATCTCTCCCCAGGGAGGAGGGCAGGGCTCTTGCTGCCTCCGCCTGCACTACCCTGGACCCTCCTGCCCTGCACATCCTGCCCCTACAGACCTGCCTGCACTTTGGTGTCTCCCAAAGAGTCAGAGCAACAGGTGAGGGACAGCAGCTGCTCTGGCTGGTGACACAAAATCAAACTCCCTTGCTTTTTGCTGATGCGTGCTTTGGTTTTGAGTGTGCTGGGTCTGGGTTTTGTCCTTCCTTCCTTGGATCCTCAGAGTCTCTCAAGAGTCTCTCAGACCTCAACCTGCCTGGAGGATTTTCAGCATTTCCAGAGCCACCCATTACAGAGGCTTTGAGGGTCATCTCTCACTTTTCTCACAAAGGCAACTCACTGCTCTTCCCACAACGCCAAATTGGAGGTGACAGAAGAGCAGCTGGGGCCCTGAGAGCCATAACCTGCTGCTGCCCAGCCGTGGCTGATGGCATGTGATGTGTCCAGGCTGTGCTGGGATCCACTCAGGATCCCTGACTGCAGCTGGCCTTTGGACTGGGAGGAGGGCTGAACCTCTGCTCCACTCTGAAAAGCTCCCACTCCACACCAGGCTTTGCAGGAGATGCTTCGCTGGAGAGGAAGGCGCCAGGGAGGAAAGCAACAGTGAGAAGTAACAAGGAGAAAAGCAAAGACAACTCTGCACTGGATAATTTCTGCCCAACGATTGTCTCTAATAAGGTTTGACTGTATTAATTAATTGAGATGTGCCTTGGAGAGTGGGAGCTGCTGCTGATGGAAGCCAGCCAGGAAGAAAAAAATTCCTCATTTTCTCTGCAAACTTTCTGACTAGACCAGATCTCTGAGGTTTGTTGTGGCAGGCTTTGGGGAGATGGGCAGGTTTTCAGGGCCTGGGACACAGCCACAGGTAGAATTTGGTTGTCACAAACTGCCACGGAAGGTGGCCAGAGGTGGAAGAGGACAAAGCTTTGCAGTGGGACCAAGCTGGGTCATTCCCTCACAGAAGCTTTTGATTAATTTCCTACGCGAAGCCAAAGTCTGCACTTTCCTTACTTGTGTAGGAAGAGAGCCAAAATAAGATTTATGTCATTCCTCAGGGGTTCAGGTCACTGGCAGGGCTAAGACCAACCCTCTGTGTTTGGTGTCAGTCCCAACAATAACTCCCACACAGACATCTCTGGGGGGCACACACTGGTGGGCCAGGACTACAGCAGGTCACCTCAAATAAGCCCTTCCAAAACACTGCAGATCCTGCAGGCCTGGGCGCTGAGCAGCAGTGTGGGAGC
>VYXF01002469.1:29854-44933 GCA_013397295.1 Polioptila caerulea | reverse complement strand
GGGAATGCCCCAGGCTGTGCTGGAGCCTGTCCTGTAGGGCAGGGAATGCCCCAGGCTGTGCTGGAGCCTGTCCTGTAGGGCAGGGAATGCCCCAGGCTGTGCTGGAGCCTGTCCTGTAGGGATGGGAATGCCCCAGCCTGTGCTGGAGCCTGTCCCTGGGGAAAGGGAGCTCTGCTGTGCCAGGCTGGGGCTGCCCATCCCGGAGCACACAGCCTGTGCAGGACACCCACCGTGGCCCAGGCAGGCAGCACACGTTTGTAGCTGGCAGAGTATTCCTGGGTGTTGGGAAATGCGCTGGGAAAGATGGTCTGTGCCCCTTTCTGGTTTAAATGTCAGCTAAGGACCGGCAGGGAGAGGACAAAAGGACCAAACAGAGCTTTGCAGCTCTGCTCTGCCGGGATGCAGAGGAACTTGCGCCTTGCTCCGAGTGCTGGGGTGCAGCAGCTTTGTGCCCTCGGCCCATCCATGGATCCGGGCTCCTGGATGTCTCCAAGGACCCTCCCACTGCTGCTGCAAGAAGTGATGGGTGTGGGGACACATCCTGCAGCCCTGTGACCTGACAGCAGGAGCACAAGCTGGGTACAAACACAGAAATATCAGTTCACCCCAGAGAAAAATCCCCACCGGAATAGAGACATGTCTGCGTTATACTCAGAGTGTCCCAGGGTTCTTTTCATGTGATTTTTTCTCTTGGAAGTTTCAGCCTGGGAGCAGAAGGAATAATTTCTATAGCTGTTCACTCTTCCTAATATTTTTTCTAAAAAATGTAACTCCATTGATTTGGATGTTAGTGCCTGGATTTAAACTAAACAGAATAAAAACGTTGTTGACAACCCCAGAACTCCCGTTACAGTTTCTAGAGCCAGGACTTGAGAAAATGTTGGGCAGAGGTGGTTGCTGCCTGGCCCAGGGTTCAGATGTGCAGGAATAAGAGATGTTGAGCCAGTTCTGGGATTCCCTCCTGTTCCCTTTGGACACGATTTCAACACTCTTGGAAAGAAACTGTCCGGCTTTCCACAGATGCTTTTACAGCCATAAGAGGGAAATAATCGAGACTGAAACCACTTCCACTAATTGTCTGTATTTTAAATGTGAAGTGGTGCCAAGTTCCCAGTTGGAAATGGTTCAGGCAGCTGTGGTGACCAGGCTGCCCGGGAGGAGGCTGGCACAGCACTTGGTGCAGGGGAGATGGGTCTGGGGACACAGCCCACCCTCACAGCGACGCTCCCCAGGCTGTCCTCTCCTGCCTGTTGAACATTTTTAGCTCTGTAAAGGCTATGACATCATTTTAAATCCCAAAATAAATACAAAACAGAAGGCAGATACTTTCCCCCAAAAGACAAAGGATTCTAAGTTTCTGCAGAGGATGAAAGACACGTATTTGCCGAGGAAGAAGTGAGGTGAGATGTTTTCAATGACCTTTGTTTAACCCAAGACATCACCAGCTCACGAGCCCCTCGCTGGCTTGAACCATGGTCATTCCTGGGGTGCTTTCTGGAGCCCATGGCTGCAGAAAGGGAAGGCCACAGGACTCAGGGAGAACAAGAACCAGAGAAACCATGGGGATGAGCTCAGCTCAAGCAAACTCACCCAAAATCTAGATGTAATCAGGCCCACAGATTCACCTCCCTCTCTGGGACCCAGCTCTGCCAGGAACCCATGGGGAGCTCAAAGCCCTGATAGGATGAAAATACCTCAATATCTTGGAAGGTATTATACAAGCCTTGACAGCTAATCAAATCCCAGAATCTGTTAATAGTATCATAGAATCACTGAATATCACAGAATGGTTTGGGTTGGAAGGGACCTTAGAGCCCACCCAGTGCCACCCCTGCCATGGCAGGGACCCCTCCCCCTGTCCCAGGGGCTCCAGCCCCAATGTCCAGCCTGGCCTTGGGCATTGCAAGGGATCCAGGGGCAGCCCCAGCTGCTCTGGGCACCTGCTCTGACCTGGTCCTGGCTTTGTGGACTATTTCACCTGACAGGAGTGGCTTTGGCCTCTCTGCACGTGTGGCTGTGCCTGACCTGAGCCGTGTGGGTGAGGCTGGGGTGGGATGGCCGAGGGCTCGTGGGTGTGTCCCCTCCAGAACGTGCTGTACGCTAGAGATGCTCTGGCATTAATGTGTAAATTAAAGTACGACTGCAATAATAGTCAAGAGGGAACCCAAAAGAGACCAGGGAAGATTGATTATGTGCATATTTTAAGTGCTTTGTGACTGTGAATGTTTATTTGAAAAATAAGAGTGAACGAGAAGCCCTGACACTACAAATAAAAATAATAAAGGGAAATACATCTCTTTTATTATTAAATTATAGATTAAAATAGGAAACAAGGGGGAATATAGAAACATACATCTCTTCGTGGAGGCTTTCTGTAACAATCATCATAAAATAACGCAGCAGTACCTGACAGCTTAAATAAAGACAGGAGCTGAGGCTCCTATCTACACATTTATCTCCTCTGATCCAGACAGGGTAAAGAGGCATAAAAGGCTGGGATAATAGCATCTTCCCTGCACACCAGCTCCCAAACGATAGGCAGATTTTATACTCGGTTACTCCACATAATGTCAACATTGTTAGAAAACAAAAGCACCATGAAAGAACATCTTTTTCTCTCCTTCTCTTTCACCCTGTTTTCCTTGTGATCTATTACTTTGTGATTTCTTTGTAACACAAAGGGGCAGATGAGAAGCTCTGCTGCCCTGGATCAGGCCCTGGCTTTGTGGGCAGCAGGACAAGGGACCAAGGGAAGGGGCAGTGAGGTTCAGAGGGGTGCACACACCTCAGATGCAGAGGAGCAGAGGAAGCACCAGGCAATGCCCTGAACCCCTGCCCCTCCCTGTGCAAGGCCACAGGAGCTGCCAGAGCCAGTGCTGGGCCCCTCCTGCCCTGGCACTGCCCCTGCCACCCCGCAGGCCAAAGGGGGATGGACAGAGCTGTGTCCCTGTGTCCCCCTGGGCCAGCAGCCCGTGCCAGGCTGACCAGGTGCTGGAGCTGACAAAAAGCCCTGGCACAGCCAGGCTGTCATCGCTGCCTGCTGCCCAGGCTTTGTCCACTGAGAGGGACTCAAGCCATGGGAGTTCCTACCCGAGCACCAGCCTGTCCCTTCCCCGTTTCCCTCCATCCCCAGCAGCCTCCTGCTGCCCCCAGAGACTCTCCCACATCCTCTGCGTGTTCCAGGGGACACCACAGCAAGAAAACACAGCCTGGGAGAACTCCTGCAACAAGCCACCCCTCAGAAAAAACACCCACCTGGGACAAGATAGGCAGCGCTGTGAAAGCAGCTGGGTTTCTATTTCTCCTTCCACACACACCTTTTCTGCTCTGAACTAACTTTTCCCACAGTGGGCAGCACGAGGAGCTCATCCCATTTCCAAAGCCTGTGGGATCTGAACTTCTTCTGAAACTTCTTGTCAAACAAGGCCAGGTTGGATGGGGCTTGGAGCGCCCTGGGACTGAGGGAGGGGTCCCTGCCTGCGGCAGCAGGAGGAAAGAGATGAGCTTTTAATCCCTTCCAACCCAAACCATGCCATGGATCCATGATTCTGTCTGATCAGCCCAGGGGGCTCAAAAACTAGTGGGAGGGGGCAGGCTGATATACACAAGATTCATTTTCTCAGGAAAACATAGTTGGAAGAAAAACATAATGAAATTGTTTACCTTTAGTTGAATCAAGTTGTTAATTCTTGCCAGCCTGAAGGGTTTTCTCCAGGGACACCAGTATTTGCCCAGTTGATTTGTTGTGAGAAGACAGAGTTCTTGGCATTTACTTGAGGAGAGGGGGGGAAATCTTGGCAGCAGCAACCCATATTTTTTTGAAAACATTTACTTTTGAGTCCCAGCATAATGGAAGGTGACAATAGGAGTGATTGTCCAAGCCTGACTTGGGGCCGGCCCCTCAGGGAGGTTCCCTCCTAACTCCTGCCTTGCTCACCTCCCTTCCAGGGAGAACAGGGCCAGGTCTGAGGGCAGGAGTTCTCTGTCCTGGGAGCAGAGAGGGCCTGGGAGGTGCAGAGGGTGACACTGGCTGGGAGGTACCGAGACTGTCCTAGTCCAGCTCATCCCCGCGGAACCACAGAGCTCAGGGCTTGCCCAGACCCAGCATCCAACCCTGAGCCCCTCCCAGCTCCACCATCCCACAGCCACTGGGACCTGGGGCCAGGCAGCACCACCCTCCCATGGGACCTTCAACAGGAGTTTGGGATGTACTGGGGGACAGGGACAGGGACAGGGACAGGGACAGGGAAAGGGAAAGGGAAAGGGAAAGGGAAAGGGAAAGGGAAAGGGAAAGGGCTGTGGCCAACCCTCGGCTCCCAGTGCTGCAGGCAGCAGGGTGACCCTCTGCCTGGTGACACTGTTGCTGCCTCAGAGGCCACAATGGCCCCTTGTTTAACTCCTGGATGCACCCAGGACCTGCAGATCCTACACACAATGCACTGGTTACTCCTTGTGCCTATGACTCACAACTCTCCTGAAAAAATTTCATCAAACCTCAAGGATAACTCAAACTGAGACCCTGCAATTTCTTTTTCCATTATAAATGAGAAAGAAAAATAGCCTAAACATTTCACTCCTAATACTCAAAACTTTTTCCTTCGCTGCTTCACGCTGTTGCTCTCTCTCCTCCCCTCCCTGTCTTACAGGAGTGTGACTAATCCTCTCCTTTCCCTGGCACTGTTACCTTGAAGGTATTTATAGAGTGTGATCGTGTTCTCTCCTGTGTCCTTCTTCCCTCCTGAGCTGTGGGCAAAGGCAGCACCCCCAGGCATCCCTGCCGTGCCTTCCCTTCTCCATGGGCCACGCTGACTGCAGGGGCTGGCAGGAGGGGCTCTGCTGCTGGCCAGCACTCTGCAGGCACTCTGCAGGGTTTGCTGGGCTCTGCCCGGGCACCTCTCTGCTCCCCAGCCTCAGGCAGGGCCACCAGCTGCTCCGTTATCTGTGTCCCTGCCAGCTCTGAGGGCCGGGGGATGCAGGAGGAGAAGCTGAAACCTTTGTCCAGCAGCCCTGGGAGCTGGCTGAGGATGGGGCAGTGCCTGGGAGGGAAGGCTGCTCCCAGTGCCCTGCCTGCTGCCCACATCAGGGAAACTGAAGGGGCTGGCCCGAGTGCCCCAGGACTGCCTCTCTAGGCTGTCAAAGCCTCCTCCCTGCAAAGCAGAGCAACCCCTCACACACCCACCGGGATGGTCCCTGGCTTGTGAGCAGTGCCCAGGACTTGTTGGCCATGGCCAAAACCTCCTCAGGGATTTTAGTAAGAACATTCCCATGGCTCCAAATGCTCCTGTGCTCTGGGTGGCCTCTGTGACCACCAGAAGAGTCACCAACTCCACGGAGTTCCAACCACCATTGGGACTAGAGCCATCAGGTCTGTGAAACAGAAATTTCTCACTGGATTTCTTTCTTTCTCTTTTAACTGTGGAAAAATATTTTCCCTGGGAAAATTGGGGCTTTGCAAGTAGAAAAACAAAACACTAAATAATGCTTTAATCTCATTATCTCTCATTTTTTTAGTGGTATAGATTGAAATGATGGGTCCTTGACTTCTCCCTCCAGCATCAGGTGCTTCCTTGGAGGACACGAGAACTTGGTGGCTCAGGCTGGGTTCATCTCACTGACCAAGGAAAGAGCTGAAAGTGTCACTGGGATTGGCTTCGTAGTCCTTGGAGGTAACAGCAACCTGCAGAGAGGGCCAGTGTCCCTCCAGGCCAGCCAGCTCCTCTCCTCAATCGAAAGGAGAAGTTCAGAGGACCAGGTGAGAACCAGGCAGGATGAACCCACCTCCTGCAGCCTGCTGGGACCATCCCTAACGTGTCCCCTGGGTGGGCAGGGAAAAATGAGAGACAAATTCCATTTCTCTTCCTGTCCAAGGTCCCTCTGGGAAGACCATTTTCTGTTTTCTTAATAAAAGCAGATAAAACAGAAGAGGAACATCTGCAGCTTCATTTTAGTCCTCATTTTTCTTCCCCTGGAATTATACTTAATAAGCATTTTATTTTCCACTTGCTATCTTTTATTTCAAATTTTACTATTCCTGATCTGTCATTGTTGTTCGAAAGTCAAACTGTACCAAAAGCCCAATATTTCTCTGGGAAATGAGCTCCTGTTTTCCAGCTTGCTCTTCTAGCAGAGGCTTTTCCGTTTCCCACCCCAGGGCTGCCCCCTCTGTGGCACCCGGCTGACTCCAGTGCCAGGCTGGGTCTCTGTTTGCAGAGCACATTATCTGACTTTGGCTCCTGCCTGACACCAGGGGAGAGCTCAGGGGGTTGTGAGCTCAGGCAGGGGCTGCTGGAAGTCACTTGGTTCCTCACAGGCTGCTGAGAAATTTTGATCCCAGCTCGTAGTTTGCTGCTCCCCACAAACACAAATATCCTGGGTCAGGCGTGGCGCTGTCTCTTGGTTCTGCCTCACAACAATTCCTCTGCTTTAAAAATATCCTTATTTTACACCTGGATGCACTGAATTTGCATCATTATCCAAAACCTGAGAGGCCCAGGAACAGATGCTGCAATTCCTCATCCCGTGGGACAGACTCAACCTGCAGATCAAACATGTCTGGGGGAGTTCACTGGATTTCTTCTTGCTCTTCAGGGTTTTTTGAATTCCTGTTTGCTAGTTTGTTTTTTGCTCCAGCCCTCCCATTATGATCGAAACTTACTGGTAATGCAATAGAATCTAATGAACTCAATTAGAGATCTGGACCCCCTGGAGTCAGGTACTTAATTACGAACAGGCTTTCCAGCACACATTAAGGATTGCCTGGCTGGTCTGTCGGGAGGAGGAAAGAAGCAATACCAGGAGAGGGAGATAAATTTCCTTGCATTAGTCCCAGGAGGGTGGTAACTCTGGCTGCTTTGCCTGGGATGTGTGTCCACACTCCACGCTGACAGATGGCTCCCCGAGCTGTCACCTCACCTGCAGGGAATCCACCGCCTTCTGCAGGGGGAAAATCCAACCCTTGGGGATTCCCTGGGTCCAGAATGTTCTCAGACCTTCACTCTTTCCTCCTCCCAACTCCTGAACTCTCTTAGCGTGGGGAGCTCCATCTGCATCTTCTGTCTGCACCCCAGGAGCCTCTTCTCTTCCACTTCCCACCTCCACACCAGAATCTGCTCAGAACCTTCTCCGCTGTTCCCTTCCCAAACCTTCTGGCCCTGACAGAGAACTCTTGCAGTGCAAGTCTAGCAAAGTTCCCAAAACAGCAGGAGAGCCACTAAAGCTTTATCCTCGAGGAGATTTCTCACCTCAGGACATTTCCTTTCAACATTCCAAGTGATCACAAAAAGCAGACAAGATTTCTAACTGGATAGGGAAAATCAGCATATTGTCAGGGAAAGGGGCACCCAAGCACCTTCGAGGAGTTCCACGGGCAGCACTTTTGGTTTTAGGTTTGCTAATTCTCCAAGGCCTGACAAGTCCTCCAGTGATCCCATCAGTCCCCTAAAGGGAAACTGGCTCTTCTCCCTTCCTTTGAGGAATTTGAAATCAAAGCTTTTATTAATAGAACCATAGGATCCTTTAGGTTAGAAAATGCTCTGAGATCACAGAGTCCAACCATTTCAGTTCCTCCTGCAGCAATTCCCTGCCAGGCAGCAGACAAAAGGTGTGAGCCCACAGCCTTGCCCAATTTGGGGCACCCAGGATGAGGTATCAGAGCCACAGCATTGCCTGTTCTGAAGGTATTACATTCCTAACACACAGCCCGAGATCTTCCTCATTCCAGCTCCCTGTCGAGACACCTCTGTCACGTCACCTTGAAGGTTTTCCAGGCTCTGAGCACCACGACCCCCTGAGCACTTTTCCCACTCTGGAAGGAAAGCTCTGTGCCCTCCCCAGGGATGACACGGCTGTGGCAGCAGCCCAAGGTGAGCTGTTTGTCTCCCAGGCAGCCTCCCTGGGTTATGTTCTCTTACCAAGAGGAAGAAACAAAACAAATGTCTTGGAAGGGGGAAAAATGTACCGTGAAATTGCTGTAAGTCGTGTCAAATCAGCTACCCTTGCAAGAGGAGTGAACTCCTCAGCAGGCAGAGGAAACACTTGAGCACACTCAGCCTTCTCCGGGCCGCACACAAACTGCTCAAAGGCCTTTGACTGTCCCTGAGCCAGGCTGATAATTCAGCGAGCAGGTTTGCTCTCCCTTCCCTTTACAGACAGACGTGGTGTCCCCACGCAGGGGCTCTGTCACCTGGAGCCTTGTGCAGGTTGGAAGGAGCCTTGAGCTGCACACCCCAAACAGCAAAGGGAACGGCCCAGGAGGGAGCTGCTGCCTCTCTGCAGGCTGCAGGGAGCCCAGCCAGGGGAAATGGGCAGTCTGATACCAAAGCTTGCTTCTCCAAAGTCAGGCATGGGTGACTGAGGAGCCGTGAGTTTCCTCCTGGATTTTCTCACTGGAGCAGCTTTGAGGAAGGGGGCTGGGTTGGCTGTGAGACAAATCATTGCATCTACAGCCCAGGCTTTGGGTGCAGATCCCAGACACCAATTATGGGGGATGTAGACCACAGTCATGGGATCTGGAACGGCTTGGTCGGGAAGGGACCTGAAAGTTCATCCTGTCCCCCCCTCTGTCACCTCCCACTGACTGAGCAAGGGACAGAAAGACATTAAAGTTATAATCACGGGGGGGTGATGCCTTTGGGGGATGCAATTCCAGCAGCAGGAGGAAAAAAAATTAAACAAAGTGTTCAACAAGGGCTGCAACAGCAAAATAAGGTGGAGGTGACACTTAGGAGGGTCCAGTTTGGGCAGCAGGAGGCAAAAAAAGAGCAAAGCGTTCAATAAAGACTGCAACAGTAAAAGAAGATGAATTGAGAATTCAAACCCCTTTATGATTGATTTGACTGTTTATGTAAAATTCTCACGGACAGGACCACATGAACTCTGCAGAGTGGTGGCCCAGGCACTGTTTGCTGGAAACACAAATTCACAGCCCTGTTCCAGGTGAGGGCTCCCTTCCCACGAGGCTGTAGCTGCCCTGCATTTCCTTTGCTCTGATTAATTGAGGAGGATGGGATTTCCCAGTGGGCACCAGCCAGCCCCATTTGAGGCAAAGCTTGAAGCAAAGGCTGATTATTTTGCAGAGACTGAGTTCAAATCACCACCTCTTAAGGCACCTGGAGCTCTCTCAGGCCCTGTCCTGAGCATTTGCTGGGTCCAGCTCCCAGAGCTGCTCCCATCTGCCTGTCTGGAGCTGAGCTCTCCCCGGGGGCACCTCCACTGCTCCCTGGGCAGAGGGAGCTGAGCCCCGAGAGCTGCAGCCACAGCCCAGCAGCACTGCAGGGCACTTCCAACCCAGGTTATGTGCCTGGCCTCCCTTCTCACTGGGCAAGCACCAGGAGTGGGGAGGGAAACCCCAGCGGGTTCTCAGGCCTGAGCTCACAGCCCTTCAGCCTCTGGAGCTGTTTGAACTCCCATCCCAAAGTGCACTGCCGTCCCCTCGGGGGCAACAAAGGGGTGGCTGAGCCTGGAGATGTTTGAAAGACGAGCAATTTGATCCTCCTTTTGGAAGAAGCACCAAAAAATGTGTCCCATTCCTTTCTCCTCAAAACCCAGCTGCCTGCACTTGTGTGTGAGAGCAGCCCGTGAGCCGTATGTCATCAGCAGGGTGGGGAGTGCTGCAATAACTCTGCCAGAGCACTCGGTGGGGACAGGTATCACAGACAGGGTTCTCCAGTTGGATTCTATAAATCAAAACCACAGCACAGCTGCTTTTACTGCACCTTTCATGCAAACTGCTTTCCAGATGGATTTGCACAGAAAGAGAAAAACAGAGTCAAAGAATAATTTAAATTGGAAAAGCGCTCTAAATTGGAAAAGACCATGGAGTCCAGCCATTCCTCAGCACTGCCAAGGCCACAACTGCCCATGTCCCCAAGTGCCACATCCACACAGCTTTGAAATCCCTGCAGGAATGGGGACTCCACCCCTGCCCTGGGCAGCTGTGCCAGAGCTGGACACCCTTTCCTTGTGGGAATTTACCCCATGTCCACCTTGAGCCTGCCCTGCCCAGCCTGAGGCCGTTCCCTCTGCTCCTGTCCCTGTTCCCTGTTCCCAGATCCCAAATCCCCCCGGCTGTCCCCTCCTGGCAGGGAGTTGTGCAGAGCCACAAGGGCCCCCTGAGCCTCCTGTGCTTGGAGGGGACACCTGTAGAGGAAGGAGATGGATTCACATGAAGGGAGGAGAAGAGAGATCAGACTTGAGAGTGACAGGAGGTGACCAGAGCAGTTTTGAGCTGGAGAATATTTATCTAAAACAGCAGGATACAGGGAAATCCTCTTTGCCCACGAGGACACTGAGGCAGGGGACAGTGAGGTTTATTCCATCTCTCTGGGGGTTGTCCATCCCTTCCAGCCACCTGCTGCAGGCAGCTGAACCCCAGTGTCCAGCAGCTCCTGTCAGCTGGGGCAGAGGGTGCAGGAGATGCCCAGGCTCTGTGTGGTGGGCACGGAGCCCATTCCCAAGGGTGGGGAAAGATTTGTCATTGCTGGGAGACTGAAGGGCCCCAGGGCAGACCTGCAGCTGGGGCAGGGCTTCTCACCAGAGAGCCATCGAACAGTGGCTTGGAAGGGACCTTTTAAAGTTCATTTAATCCAAAATCCAGTTACAAACCGGCTTGAGTTGAAAGGACCTCTTCAAGAGCAGACATCTTCCACCAGACCAGGCTGCTCACAGCCCCATCCAGCCCCAGCTTGAATGTTTGCAGAGCTGGGGCATCCATCACCTCTGGTCAGATGCAGGGAGATGCTTGGGAATATCCATGAGGACAACCTCTCTCAACACCCACCAAGCTCAGTACAGCTCAGCCAGAGCCAGCTGTGGCATCACCTGGGACCACTCACAGGGGATTTAATGTGATGTGACCTTCCTGCAGACTCATTTTCCCTCCTTGTGGCACTGCCAGGTTCTCCTTGCCCAGGACAAATGGTGGCTTCACCTCTGGAAACCCTTCTTGCCCTGAGTGAGACAGTCCTGGGTCCTTGTCCTCCATCACCACAACCCCTCCTGGACTCATCCCCCTGCCCAGCCACACAAACTCAGCTTTCCTCCCTTTCCATCCGCAGGAGCAATCATCCATCCATGGTTCCAGTTCCCATCCACCTCTTCAGACCCTCAGCCACGAGGTTCCCCTCTGCCTTCCAGTCCCACACATCCTGAACCTTTGCAGCTGGGCTGGGCCGAGGGGATGAAGGATTCACCCCCGGGGCTGGAAATGTCCCCAGCCACGCTCACAGCTCCCACCCTCAGCCCTTCAGCACACAGTTCACTGCCACCAGGTTACCAGGGGGGATTTTGACAGATGCTTTTAAAACAAGGGAGCTGCACTGAACTGCAGATTGACAGGAACAAGCTTTTCATAGTTTTGTTCCTTTTTATTTTTTCAGTGAAATGTGTTCTGAAAAAAATTCTTCTAGCAGGAGAACTACCTTTCAATTTGTCCTCTCTCACTTTTGGGTTGAGAAGAAAGAGGTCATTTATATATTTTTCAAGGAAGCAAAAGGAATATAAAGTCCACTAGAGGGAAAAAGAAATCATGAATATCTTGGTAGCAAGGTATTTTTATCAAAAGGTGGCAAACTTTAGAGACATTAGAAGTCATGTTTTAAAATGACCAAGTGGAAAGTTATAAAAATGAACAAGTCTTGTGTGAAAATGATGAAGGGAATTTCAGGCACAATAGAAATCATCTGTGAAAATTGCCAGGAGAGCAGGGGAGACATTTCTGTCTCCAAAAGCAAAATAAAATGCTATTCACAGTAATTCATACTAATTATTAGCCTTAAGTAGTACTAATTTTTACCCAGCAATAATTACTATTTAAGGCTCCAGAGCTCTGAAAAAAATATTTTCTGGGTGTGGTAAGATCCTTGCAGAGGAATCTGCACAGCATTTAAGGGCAGCCTGTTGAGGGAGAAGTTTTATTTCTCCTCTGCACCAGCACAGACAGACATAAATATCACATTCCTATTGATGCAAATAACGGATTGCTCCTGTCAGAAGTGACAAAGGCACTAATTTAATGAGAGTTTCCCTCTCTCACACACACACACAAATGCATTTTTCAAGAGACTTTTTTTGCTTTTCCCCTGGGACCTGAGTTCCCAAACCAGGTGAGAATCCACCAGAGGATCTCGTGTTTAATCGCATCTGTGAAGAGCCCGTGGGAAGCACATGCCAGGAATTATGCAGTGCAGGAAAACCTGCAGCAGGAATCTGCCCGAGGCCCTCTGGGGGCCCTGCCCTCCACCGCAGGGGCCAGGGCTGGCTCTGGGTCCCCGGGGGATTCCAAAGCAAACCGCTGCTTCCAGCTGTGCCCAGCGGTGGTGCTCGCCCTTGTCTGTGTTTTGTTGGTGGAGGGACCGAGGTGTCCTCAGATCTGGGGGCTCCTTGGGAGCTGCTTACAGGTGCAGCCCAGTGTCCTTGTCAAATTAATGACATAATAAATTAACATAAACTCGTAACATAAATTAAACATAAACTCTTTATGTTTAACTACATCAGTGCTCCCTAGAGCCCTGATTTTCCATGAGGTCCTCCTGAATGCCTCCCCACAGTCCCACCAGTGGGATCTGCAGCCAAGGCCAGCAATCCAAGGAAATGTCAGGGGACACCACAGCAGCCCTGGCCCTTGTCCTCAGGGGTGAACGGTGCTCCCATTCTGTCCTCGCACTGCCACCAGAGTGGCTGCTGGGAGACAGGGCAGGGAGCTGATCTGGCTGAAAAGCAGCTGAGAAAAGAAAAACGTTGTTCAATTCTGCAAGTTGCCTGCCCTGGGCCACCCTGTGTGCTTGAGCAAGCGGGCAGCTGGGATCTCCATCCAGGCTGGGGGAGCTGACCCTGCCTAGCCCCACCTCGGAGAGCCCTATCTCACCAAGAACTGCCTCCTCCAGCCAGGATCAGCCCGAAAATGCCAGAGGGGGACACGCCAAAAACGAGGAGCTCTCTCTGCAGCCCACAGGGGGCACAGCCAGCAGGGATGGAGCTGGGAAATGCCAGGCTCATGCCTGCCCTGTCCAGCCTTGCACCCTGGATCCCTGCGGGGGATTCCCCAGGCACATCTCAACGTTCATCCACAATGCAAACATCCCAAAAATACCTCGAGGAAAGGCTGAGGGTGTCCAGTAGCATCTGCTGGGGTGGAGCTGTGCCTGCAGGGGTCAAATGCCACTTCAGGGGTGAAAAGTCCCTCTGGAGACCCCAGGATCAAAAGGGCAAAGGGTGAATGGAACTGATGGCTTTGCTCTGGCTTGGAGCAGTGGTGACAAGTGTATCCCTAACACCTGTCCCCTATTCCCAGCGGCACTGCCGACAATGGAGGACTGGCCATTTGCTCTTTTCTGGAAATCCACTTTCTCTAGAGAAATCAATCAGGCCACCGGTCAGTCCATCAGGCAGTCAATCCATGAGCCAGCCCGTCCGAGCCGCCTGGGAAATGGATCCAGCAGAGAGCCGGACCCACACCCAGAGGCCCCGGGAGCCTGGCGGGGAAGCTGCAGCTCTGAGGGTGGCTGAGCCCACCCCAGCCCCGGGCTCCTGCCCCTCTGAGGCTGCGGCCATCCCAGCCGGGCCATGTCCCGGTCCCGGTGCACTCCAAGCCCCTGGAGCAAAGCATTCCCTGCCTGAAGACGGTCGGTCCCTCTTGGGGGGTCGAATTTGCCCTCGCCCCACCTTTGGGACTCTGAAGAGTTGCTGCTGCTGACATCTAGTGACAGGGAGCGCCGGCACGGAGTCACCTGGGGCTCCGGCAGAGCCTGCCCACCGCGGGGCTCCGGCGGGACGCGGGGCAGCGAGTGCCCGCGGGGTCCCAGCCACTTCCAGTCACCCCGACAGCTTCTCCTCCTCCAGAGGCCACCCGAAGAGAACAGGCGCATCCAGTTCCGAGCCTCCCCACAGCCTTTCCTGGTCTATTTAAGCCCAGGCTCGATGTTGGGTTTGCTGCCTCAGCGGAGCTCAGGGAGGGGACAAAATACCCCAAGGGGAGGAGCCGGGGTGGCACGCAGGCAGTCCCCGGCCGCTGCCGGGGCTGTAGCCCCTTCACTCACGTTTCCCTCTTCCCAGGGACGCGGGAGCCCCGGGAATTACGCGCAGGAGAAGCGCCCGCTCCGAGCGGAGCAGAGGGAGGATGCGAGCGGGATGCTCAAAGCACGGAGCTGCAGCCACGTCCCGGCGGACACGGGGACAGCGGCTCCCGGCCAGGGGACGAGGGGGCTGCCTTTAGAGGGATGGGGGAAACGTCTGGGGTCCTCACTCCCTGCTCGCGGAGCAAGAACAAAGCCCTGAGGGCAGCTGGGTGCTGGCTGTGGGGAAATCGCGGCAGGGACCCCGAGCGCGCCCTTGCTTGGTGCTTGGTGCTTGGGCCGGTGCTCGGGACGCGGCGCTCGGGCTGCACAAGGCAGTGTTGGAGCTGGGGCCGCCAGCCCGCACACACCTGCCCCAGAGCCCGCAGCTGCCAGCCCCAGCAGCCCCGGGGCAATGCCGGCACCGGGCACAACCTGCACCCCTCCCCACACAGTCCCTCCACGCTCCCGTTCCCCGGGAGGTGCCTTCGTTCGCGGGGCTGTCTGGGCATTTCCGCGGCGCGCAGGACGATCCGAAATGACAGCAGGGGAGAGCCCAGCGCTTGGCTCCAGGGCAGAGGAGGCAACAAAAAGCTGACGATGACGGAGTCGCGGAATGGTTTGGGCTGGAAAGGACCTTCACGAGCATCTCGTTCCAGCCCCGCTGCCACCGGCAGCGACACCTTCCACGAGCCCGGGCTGCTCCAAGCCCGTCCAGCCCGGCCTCGGTGGTGCCCCCCCAGGGCTCGTCCCTGCTCCCGGAGCGTGGGGAGCGGAGAGCCCCTGCCCGGGGCTGCCCGAGATACCCCGCGAGCGAGCCCGGCAGAAAGTTGTGCCCCCGCTGCCCCCGCGCCGCGCTACTCACCCAGGAGGATCAGGGTGCAGAAGCAGAGGATGCCCCTCATCCTCCCGCTCGGCACGGCTCGGCCCCTCCGACTGGGCTCGGCTCGGACCCCGGCCCGGCCCGGCGCGGCTCGGCGCGGCTCGGCGCTGCCGGAGGATGCGCGGAGGGCTGGGCAGGGCGGAGGAGG
>VYXF01002469.1:17684-28736 GCA_013397295.1 Polioptila caerulea | reverse complement strand
CTTCCCTTCCCTTCCCTTCCCTTCCTCCCCGGATGGCTCAGGGGATGCCCAGGACGCTTTTCCCACACTGTCCAGGCAGTGCTTTTAGATATTTGCAGAGAGAGCTTTTTCCCTCTGCTGGCTCAGATATTTTCACTGAACAGGTATTTAAATGCTCTCGGAAGATTTTTTTTCCGCTGGAGCTGTTCAGGGTTCTTAACTTGCATTTCCTCGTGGCATCACCTCATTAATCCTTCCTGCAAAACCAGAGGAACTGCACACTTTTATTTTTCAGGAGTAAAACAGAGAAGGGAAATAATTCATACAGCCATTTGTAGGTGTTCTATATCAAACAGAAAAAGTCAAGAAAATACTTTTTATTTTCTTTTTTCCTTTTTTTCCTTCCCTCTTGGCAAATCAAAAGGAAAGTGTGATCCTTGGCCTTCCTCCCCAGCCTTCCTCTCCTTTTGAAGGCTTCTACCATGTTCCAGTCTGGAACTATTCATTTAACAGGTTTCCAAGTCCTCTGCCAGAACTGAAAAGTTGTAAATACATGAATGTCTTTAGCAACTGTATTTCACACCCAAAATGAGCATTTCCTGAGCTACTCAGTGGGAAAAAAGAAAGTGTTAATAAAGCCTCATTTGGAGTTAAAAACCATTGCTCTAGAGCTGGGTTTTTTGATTTCTTTAAGAAGAATATGATTCTGTTTAAGCAAATTTCAAGCTGAAATTGCACTGAGCTGCAGTTGAAACATCAACTGGGAAACTGGGGAAATGATTGGATTTTTCTGCTTATTATTATTTTTAATTATTTTGCAGATTCTTTTCCAGTGTTCTATTTTTGAAGTGGCTGTTTGTCCAGGAAAAAAAAATCACTGGAACATATGTGAGTTATAGTGGGGTTTTTAACAAATGAAAAAAAATATATAATTTCCTTAGAAAATGTCTTTGCTTCCCTCAGGAATGAGAAATTCTGATGCTCTTGGACCAAAGGAGGTGACCTGAGCCCCATCACCCTGCACATCAGGGGAGGGATGGGTTTAGCTCAGTGTCCCCCCTCACACAAGAGAGCTGGGATGTGAGGACTGGCTTTCCCTGGCTCTGTCTTGTCCTTTTTTGAGGTCTGAGCAGCAGGAAAAGCTTCCTTTGGGCCAAACCATGGAATTCCTCCATGCTCATGGCTACAGCTGCAGGAACAACATGCAGGCTGCCTTGGTGTCAGCCCTGGGCTGAGGACAAGCTGCAGCCTCCCCCTCTGGACAAGGGGAAGCTGTCAAGGAATCAGTGCAATGAAAGCATCATTTCTTCCTAAGTCTGAAGAGGAAAGAAAATAAAGGGGAGTTTGGGGACGTGACAAGTCCAGGCACAGACAACCCCCAGTGCCCATCCCAGCAGGGAGGAAATTCCTTGTGGGAAATGTCCTTGTGGGACAGCCAGGACAGACCAGCGTTGCACTGGGAAAAGCTGCCCAGAAAGATCCTCCAGGTCCTGTGCAGAGAGAGGAACCATCGTTCCCCGCTGCCTCGTTCATCAGCTCTGGGCTCTCTCCCCGCTGGGATGGACCGGGTGAAGTAAAGCCGCTGCTTCCACACCCCTCTGAAAGTCACCTGCTCCCTTTCCTTGCAAATAGGTCAGGGTGTTGATCAGTCAGCTGGGAAAACATCCCATTGTTGCTCCTGTTAGACCTATCCCGAAAAGCTGCTCCCCAGAGCTCCAGAGGAGCAAAGGCAATGACAGAAAGGATTGTTTGGGTAGGTCTGTGGAGAAATCACTGGGCAGAGAAAGCACAAAACCCATGCTGATCAAAAGAGATGCACTTGTGAGAGTGGAACTGGTCCCACTGGGAACTGGAGCACAACTCTGGGGTGTGCTCCTCGAGTCAGGCCCCTGCCGTGCCCGGTCCCCTGGCAAGAGACGATCCCCAGCCCCCAAAGAGCCCCCAAAGCGGAACCAGGCGAGGGAACCGGCGCCGCCTCTCCTGGGCGCTGAGGTGGCTGCTGAGAGCAGCGTCCTTCTCCTGCCCTGGAGGGGCCCTGGGATGTGCATCCCTCCTGCCGTGCTCGGGCCGCTCCAGCGTCCGCTCCAGCCAGGTGGGGCTGCTGCTGGTTCGGGTGGGGCTGCTGGCCCGGGTGGGGCTGCTGCTGGCCCGGGTGTGGCTGCTCCTGCCTCAGGTGTCGCTGCTGGCCCGGGTGGGGCTGCTGCTGGCCCGGGTGTGGCTGCTCCTGCCTCAGGTGTCGCTGCTGGCCCGGGTGGGGCTGCTGCTGGCCCGGGTGTGGCTGCTCCTGCCTCAGGTGTCGCTGCTGGCCCGGGTGGGGCTGCTGCTGGCCCGGGTGTGGCTGCTGCTGCCTCAGGTGTGGCTGCTGCTGGCCCAGGTGTGGCTGCTGCTGGCCCGGGTGGGGCTGCTGCTGGCCCGGGTGGGGCTGCTGCTGGCCCGGGTGTGGCTGCTGCTGCCTCAGGTGTGGCTGCTGCTGGCCCAGGTGTGGCTGCTGCTGGCTCGCAGGAGGGGCAGCAGCAGGGGCCTCCTTCGGGCCCAGCAGCTGCCTGGGAGGGGGGAAGGGCTGTGAATTGCAACCTGGGCGTTGTGTTTAGGAACTTTTCCTCCTGCTCCTCTTTATTGCCTGCAGATGTGTTCTTATGGGACCCTCCCAGTGCTGAACTTCTGGAATAATTCAGCCTCTGAAACTGGGCTGAAAGGAGAGTAGGAGAGTTCCTTATCAGCATTTAGGATCAGATCAAACCAAACCAAACCCCAATAACTGCAGCTGCTGGGAAACCTTTTCAGGAATATTTTCATTTTTCCAAGGACCTGGAGTGTCTCAGCACCTGAGGGTGTGTAAAACTCATTGCCAAGCAGGTTTGACTTGCCATGGCTTGCAATAATTTTGGTGTTTCCAAAGGGAAAAGGGAATTTTAGTGATGTAATGACCCCAATCTCCCTGTACTCGTTGTATATTCATTCAGGGGATTCCTCCAAAGGAAAACACAGAAGCTGGGCAGACATTGTCCAGAAATGAAGATTCACAGCTGATACCCAGTTATGCCTTGGTGTCCATAAGATCCCTTAGAAAATAATTGTTGGGACAACTTTGCTTTCTGTAATATGAACCACTGAAGGGGAGGGAAAAGCAAAGTGCACTGAGAAAGAAAATGTGCTGAGAAATGAGAATTAAAGATTCATGGAATGGTTTAGGGTGGAAGGGACCTTAAGGCCCATCCTGTTCCACCCCCTGACACCTTCCACTGTCCCAGAGTGCTCCAAGCCCCATCCAACCTGGCCTTGAACAGTTGATTTGTTTAAGATTTGCCATAACTATTTTGGCTCCCAAGATGGAAATGAAGTTGTAATGAAAAACCTCCATGAAATGTAGCAGGAGCTGAATATCTCACAGAAGACCTCAAGAATGAGCAGAAAAAGGATGAAATAGTTCAAAGTCTGAAGTCACGAACCTGCAAGTAGAAGTTTCCTTGATAAGGGCACTTGATAAACACTTCCTCTGAATTCCCACCTTGAGCCGTGGCAGGATGAACTGGTGAGGGGCACTCGTGGACTGAGGGGCAGCAGTTCTGGTACATGGAAATGCTGCAGGCACCATGCCCAGGTGCAGGATGTGCTTCAGAGCACCTGAGCCTCTGAAAAACCAAACAACCGCTGCTGGAGGCGTCCTACTCCTCATGCCCTCGTGGAGCACGGGGGAGGGAGGACTATTTTGGGAAAAATCCCTGGGTTAGACAGACCCAACAGCGTGCTGTCCCTGCCAGGATGTGACACAGTGTCTGGTCCAGCTTCCGATTCCTGAGATGGAACCACTTCTCCTAAATCCACTTAGGATGTGCAAACAGCCCTGTCAACAGCACTCGCCAAGCTGTGTGGCTTTCTCTGGGCTGCAGTAGCCTTGGTAACTCTCAGGGAAAAAAATAACCTAATTTTCTCTTTCATCCATAAGCCGAACCCTTTAATTTGCTTTCAAGTGAATTAAACATAAGCCTCCATTTTTCTAATTCCTTTGTCCTAATTTAAAAGTAGTGACATTTATCAAAGGAGTTTTCTAGATTCCCCATTTGCAGCTCATTGTTTTAGTACTTTTTAAATAAACCAGAGACTGACATTTTTATTGCTGAAATGCTTTCCTTCCCTCCTCCTTTTGTTAATAACAACTCTCCCTAATAACCTGGGGAGCAGCCTGTGTCCTGCTGCGTTATCCTGGTGGCTGTGGCTCATGACTGAGAGTTGCCATCACGGTCTTGGGAATGCAGGAGCATCCTCCAGGGCACAGAGCCTCGTTCAGCTGTCCCGAGTGCACCTTCACCCTTCAGGGTTCAGCACCCAGGGACCCACAGATCATCCCATGAAGTTATTAGGGGTACCAGGTGCTGGAGAACAGCCCCAGCGTAATGAAAACAGTGATACAGCAGCACCAATTTATTTGTATTGCCAGAAAGCAGCTGCTTGAACAACTTCCACCCTGAAATGTGGGTTTGGCATCCTTGATCCTTTCTGAAAAGGAAATTTCACCTGTTCAGTGTTTGCACAACATCACACACATTGAAGCCATGCTCTGGGAGCCAACAGGAGCATAAACACAGCTCAGAATACAACGGGGGCAGAGAATCCCCCTCCCTGCTGGGACACCCTCTGGGACAGCCTGAGCATTTGCTTTCCAAACTTGTTTTCCTTTTAGGCTGGGATGGTCTGGAGGCTGGTGGAGAGCCCTTGGGGAGCAAAGTCCTCTGTTTATGCGCTGGCAGGGAGGGCTGGCACTGGAACCACTTCCCACACGGCTGTGCTGGCACTCCCAGGGCTCTCTGGGAAGGACAAGGGGACGAAGTTCACCCATCATGAGATGACAGCTCTTCTCCAGACAGCGTTATTCATTCCAGCACCAGGCTGTTTTTCAATGGCTCATGACACATCTCCATTTCCCCTCAGAATTAGGGCTTGTATTTTCCTTTGCTTTCTGACCCTGATAGCCCTTCCAGCATGCATTAAGTTATCTCAGAGCATCTGATTTTCCAGCAGTGTTAATCTTGGGGCTTGGCATTTGGGGAGGAATGATGGGAAGTGTTTAGCACCAGCCTAATTCCACACCCTTTCGTGACTTGGTCCAGTCAAGGTCAAATCCTGAGGCTTGCACTCTGACAGCATTCCTGCTGCTTGGAGACCCTGCCTGTGCTGAGGACTGAGGAGATCACCATTAAAACAGAGATTGTATAAAAATAAAATTATACTTTTAAGACCTGGGGAACGTGGGGCTATACTTAGCTCAGGAAGAGGACTAGGTGTCAGCAGAAGTTATGTTGTATGTGGGGAAGAATGAAGTTGAAAGCAAGTTAAAACTATGGTTTTCTTATCCTTTTGCTGGGATTTGGAAACATTTCCAAAAAAGCTTCTCCCTGTGCTGTCTGGCCCAGAGTGGGGCACAGCCTTACCTTCCTGCAGGCACTTGGATTCTCCGTGTCCAGCCTTGCTGATGGTGCCTCCTGCTCTGGACGGAAGGAGAGATGGAGCTGGAGCTGTCTGGGGAGTGGAATCACTGTCGGGGGGGTTAAAGCTGGGAGTAAAGGCAGCTGCCCCAGCAAGGAGCTCATTCCATAAAGGGGGGAAAGGGGCTTAAGAGCAAATCTGGAATGACAGAATCATTCAGGATGGAAAATTCCTCTGAGCCCATCCAGTCCAACCATGGCCAGCACTGCCAGGGCCACCACTGCCCTGTGTCCCCAAGTGCCACAGGGCTCTGAAATCCCCCAGGGATGGGCACTGCAAACCTCCCTGGGCACTTCCAATCCCTGATCCCCCTTTCCATGGGGAAATTCCTGCCCTGCCCACCCTGAGCCTGCCCTGGGGCCGTTCCCTCTGCTCCTGTCCCTGTCCCTGTTCCCAGATCCCAAATCCCCCCGGCTGTCCCCTCCTGGCAGGGAGTTGTGCAGAGCCACAAGGGCCCCCTGAGCCTCCTTTGCTCCAGGCTGAGCCCCTGCCCAGCTCCCTCAGGGATTCTCCAGTCCCTTCCCAGCTCCCTCAGCCCACCTGGGGCTCCAGCCCCTTCCCCTAATTTCCTGATTTCCACTGGCAGCAGCTTGGGTGCAGCCTCTCAGTGCAGAGGAGTGGAAGAGGAGCTGAGCATGGGACCTTTGAGTTCACTTTGGTTTCTGTTACTCCTTTGCTCCTGAATCCATCTCAGCTGTCTATTGCAAGGAATTGAACTTTGAAAGGAAAAATCAGCACTTTGTTTTTCAGGGAACATTTGTCCTTCATTCTCTGGTGGACATTTTCTGTTGAAATGCTTACAAACAAGAAAGTTTTCTTTATAGATTTAGAAAATACCCTTTTAAAAGTAAAGTAAGGTTTCAGTCTCTTCTGGCAGCAATTAAGAATACAGGGTATTGTGCCTTTGAAAATTGAACCTCTTATTTAACTGTCTAAATAGAGATTTAACTTTCCTGCTTTTGGCACCTAAGCTTGAAAATTTTCTTCTTACAGATGAAAACAGAACATTATAGAAATTGAGTCTGTGGCATTTTTATTCTGCTTTGTGAGAGAGAAAAAAATGAGGATGATAATTTATCAGTATTTGCACCTCTTACTCTAACCCCTTTGAACCAAAATCCCTCATAAATGTCAGCTCTGACCCACTCTGGATATGCCATAAGGGCTGATTTTAGTGCAGACACGGAGGCAGCCAGCCCATGGGAGTGGGCAAGTGCTGCTCGTGCTGCTCCCCTCAGCTCGTGTTCCAGTGACCCCTCAGCAGAGGTTTGCAGCAGATTGGGGCAATAAATCAGGAGAGGCCTCTAAGACCACCCAGTCCAACCATCCCCAGCACTGCCCAGGCCAGCACTGCCCCATGTCCCCGAGTGCCACATGCACAGCGCTCTGAAACCTCCCCAGTGATCTCAGAGCCCTTTTCCAGCCTCGCAGATTCAGTGCATTCCTCCTCCCCTGCGGTGCTGCAGTCCTTTGGAGCAGGCTCTGCCTCTCTCCAGGATGTGCCTGGCGAGGGGCTGCTCTCGGTGGGCTCCTGGAGCTGCCTTCAACCAGCAAGGAGCGACGTGCTGGGATCCAGCTCTGCATCCCCGCAGCCTCTCGCCTTCCCCGCATCTCCGGTGCGCCCCAGGGCACCTCTGTCAGGGGCAAGGACACCCTGAGGCTCTGCTCACATCCCAGGGTCCAGGCTGCAGGGCCAGTGGCTCCAGGGTCTCCATGTGGTGGATCAGCTTTCCAGCCCAGGGTTTGCTCGAGGGCTGACGAGGCGGGGCCGGTGTGGGATGGGATTGTTAGGGGAACCGGGGGAGGATGTCTTCACAAGCTCCCGTGTCGGTGGGGAAAACAGACATTGGGTCTGCCTCTGGTGGACGCGTTCCCGAGCAGGGACGCGTTCCTGTGGCCGCGTGTTGCGTTGGGTTTTGTTCCTCAAGGTTGAGCCAAAAATGCAGCACGGAAAAAGGAAATGCGAGCGCAGAGGGCAATGCCTGCGGTGCTGGAGGGGCGCAGGCAGCGCAGGGACGGAGATGGGGCGGCCCTCGGGAGCGTTTCCATGTTTGAGGGTAATGGGACAGGAGGTGCAGTGCGGACTTCCCAAAAGCACTGGAGGTTCCCGTGGCCGGCGCATCCTCCGGCCGTGCTTTGCTGCAGGGGAACCCCTTCCCTGGGGCTGCCCTGGGAGCTCTGCCTGGCAGAGCCCGTCTGTCCCCAGAGCCAGAGCTCCCAGAGCCGCTGAATCCCTGTAATTACCGTAATCTGCTGTCGATTAGATCGGATAGCTCTGTTATCACTGTTAATAACAACTAATTAGTGGGGCTGTCACAGGGAGTGCTTCTGTAAGGGAAGGGGTTTGTCCTCAACTTCTCATAAAGGCTCATTTTGAATCAGAGGGAGGCTCTGGCTTCAAGGGTACCCGGTGACTCCGAGTCCCTTGCATTGTAATGGAGAGGCTCCACAGACTTCTCCCAGAACTGCCAGCAGGGTAGGAAAACAGGAGCTGGGTGGAAAAGCAGCAGGGTCCAGGCAGCCCTGGAGAGGCGCGGGGCAGGCGGAGGAGGATGGGGTGAGGAGGTGGAATAAAAGGGCAAAGGATTCTCTTTTCTTCACAAAGCTGGAACGGCTGGAGCTGGGTCTGGGAGGGTCAGGCTGGATTTCAGAGAAAGGTTCCTTAACCAGAGGGGGCTGCCCAGGGAATGGGCACGGCCCCAGAGCTCCAGGGGTGCCCAGGGTGGGGTTGTTGGGGGTCTGGACAGGGCCAGGGCTGGCACTGGGTGATCCCTGTGGGTCCCTTCCAGCTCAGGACATCCCGTGGTTCTGTGCTAAGTCCAAAACTCCCTTCATGCCTGAAAAGATTTGTTGGCAGATGACAAAGGTTGCCACTGAGGAGTGAAGGATGATTTCAGTTTTCATAATGAAACATGAACACGTTGCTCACAGTCATTTTAGGCTTTTTTTTTTTTTTTTCCTGATGGAAAGCTGCTCAATTAAAAGGAAGAAAACCCCTCACATTTCTCTTTCCTAATCCTATGATTTCCTCCATGGCTCAAACCCTCCATAAACCAGAGCTTTATCAGCTGCTTTTTCAGGAGAGGTGGGCATTGGAAGGGAGCCAGTTGCTCATGCCATGCCCGGACATGGGTGACTCTGCGATGGGAAAGCCCAGGAGCTCCCTGGGTTGGAGGTTCACACTCTCAGTACTGCTGCAGCAGGGGCAGGCATTAAGAAGTTGGAGATGCTCAGAGGAAAAGGTAGCAAACAAATTTACCTCTGAATCCTTTTCTTCCCTGTGAAAGGACATAATTAGGGTCTGTTTCATGTCACAGCTAGATGAGAAGTGGCTGTCTCCTCTCACAAGCCATTACTGAACTAGAAGCAAGACTACCAAGATAAAACTCCTTCCATGCTCTGATCCTTGCAGAATCGGGCTCCTTTGCTCCTGAGCAGCAAACCCCTCCCGGATCCACCCTCGGTGTTATTGAGTGCAACTGCTCAGGAATCACAGCCAAGACCTCAGTCACTCTGGCAGAGAGTGCCTTTGCTTTCCAATATTTGATTAAAAAAACCCAAATCTTTGTGGTCTCTTTAATTAGAGCAGCAGCAATTTCGTGAGGCGATGGACGGTGCCGTGAGGGCTCTGCTGAGGTCTCTCAGCTGGTGGCAGGTTCAGGAGTGAATCCTGGTGTGTGTTGGCTGCTGCCACTCTGGTTTCGTCTGTAAGACAAAAGAAGGGCTGGTCCTGAGAGCTTCCTCAAGGGATGTTTGGTACTTTCCAAAGGGAAATGGTTGTGTCAAAGATGCCACAGGGGATGAGCTTTGGTGCTGTCCTTTAATCTTCTCCTTTCCCCTCTCCCTTAAATCTGTGCCGACTGTCACCTGCAGACGATACTGTGCCTGCCGGGCTGGAGAGGGAGCGGTGCCACCTCCAGGAAGGTGACATTTGCTAATGCTCAAAGCACTGGCCTCCTGTCCGTCCCACGCAGGGATTCACCTCCTTGGAACTGTCACTGCTGCTCCCACAGCCTGCCTCAGTTTCCCCAGCTGAAAAACGAGTAGTGCTTAGGAGAGGAGCCAGGGGCCTGGGAATTACTTGAGGCTAAGAAAGCACTACACAGAACGTGCTTCTGCAGGCACACAAATACATTCTCTGTGCAACTGGGCTCTTGTTTTCAAAGCCTTTTCAGGCCCACGTTCCTGTCACACATCGCTGGGGCAGCGCTCGCAGATGTTTGTGGGAGAGGCAGATGTTGGCAGCCCCTGTGCAGGCTGAAACTGGCAGAGAGAGCCCCATGGCCAGGTGTGCACCCTCCTGGCAGAGGGAGCCCCACGGCCAGGTGTGCACCCCCCTGGCAGAGAGAGCCCCATGGCCAGGCCTGTGCCCCCCTGGCAGAGAGAGCCCCATGGCCAGGTGTGCACCCTCCTGGCAGAGAGAGCCCTATGGCCAGTTCTGTGCCCNTGTTTGTGGGAGAGGCAGATGTTGGCAGCCCCTGTGCAGGCTGAAACTGGCAGAGAGAGCCCCATGGCCAGGTGTGCACCCTCCTGGCAGAGAGAGCCCCATGGCCAGGCCTGTGCCCCCCTGGCAGATGGAGCCCCACAGCCAGGTGTGCACCCTCCTGGCAGAGGGAGCCCCACGGCCAGGCCTGTGCCATCCTGGCAGATGGAGCCCCATGGCCAGGCCTGTGCCCCCCTGGCAGAGGGAGCCCCATGGCCAGACCTGCATTTTGGGGGAATCACCTGCACCTGAGGTCTTGCAAGAACCGGGTCGGGCCTGGCCCCAATCAGCCCAGCTTGACTCTCCTGTGGTGTGGCTGGAGCAAACCCACAGAACCATCCAGGGCAGACAACCTTCCTGTGCATGTTCCTCCTGTCCCACATTTGTCCTCCCTTTAGCTAACCAGCAGTGAAAAACCAAATTTCAAAAAGAAATCTGCTGCACAAGTTGGATTTGCCCTGGTGGAATGTTCTGGTGCCTTTGATGCTCTTTGAAGCATCACTTCAGGATAGGAGGGAGGTGTTTCCAGCAGAATTCAGACCCAAGCTTCGAATCAAGTTACATTTCAAAGTGCTCAGATCTTGTCTTGGATTAGGAGGAATTTGGATCTGTCCTTGGCAGCTGTCCTGACAATTTGGAGAATTCAGAGCCAGAAATTGGTATCGATTTCAAAGGGGTTTTTTCGCACCTCTCCAGGGCCTTGATGTTCGTGTCATCCATTGGTTCATTATCTCAGAAGGTGTAAGAACAGCCCAGAGGAAGGTTTGAACTGAAACTTTTGAGATCACTTCCAAGTTTTCTAAGATATTCCAAGACTTTGACCTTACCAGCCTTTAAGGTGGATATGGTTAGCAAATGTTTTGTTCTTTCCTAGAAACAGAGATAAAATCAAAACAGAAGAGCTTCTATTCTTTCAAGGATAAAAAAATTTCAACCTTTCACTGAATCCAGTGTTTAGTGCGGTTTTGGCAAAAAAAACTTCCCCAGGTTCAGTCTTCAATTAGGAATGGGAGTATTTTCAAAGGAAGCAGACGCTTTCCACACAAACAAAAAAAAATTGACAAAGCTGGGGGGGGGGGGGGGAGGGGGGAAGGGGGAGTTAAACT
>VYXF01002469.1:0-11952 GCA_013397295.1 Polioptila caerulea | reverse complement strand
GCCAAGGCCAGGAGCCCCCCCTGAGCTGGCACTGCTGCCCCAGGGCTGCAGGCAGCTGATCCTAGAGGCCCTTTCCAAGGGAATGGTTCCATGACCCCACAGTCCAAAGCAGCCCCCAGCCCTGCCCGGGCACTGCTGTCCTCACACAGGGAGCTGAGCTGGCTGGGCACTGAGGCTGGAGCTCCCCATCAGGAGGAAATGCACCCGGGAATTTCTGCCCTCCTCCGATGCAGGGGCTCAGAGGCACCGGCAGCCCCAAGGGTGCTCACCCGGCAGAGGGTGAATCCTCTCCTCTGCAGACAAGGCTTCTCTCCTGCAGCTCACAGCAAATTGTTGCCTCTCCACTTAGACCCTTATCTTGTCGGTGCCCCTATTTTTGAAAGCTGCTGGACTCACGGGATTACAGAACTATGGGATGGTTTGTGCTGGAAGGGACCTTAAACATCATCTACTTCCAACCCCTCCCACTGTCCCAGGGGGCTCCAAGCCCCATCCAGCCTGGCCCAGGACACTTCCAGGGATCCAGGGGCAGCCACAGCTGCTCTGTGCCAGGGCCTGCCCACCCTCACAGCCACGAATTTCTTCCTAATGTCCAATCTAATCTACTCTCCTTAAGTTCAAAGCCATTCCCTGGCTCCTGGCCCTCCAGCCCTTGGCCCCAGTCCCTCCCCAGCTCTCCTGGAGCCCCCTCAGACCCTGCCAGGGGCTCTGAGCTCTGCCCTGAGCCTTCCCTTCTCCAGGGAACATTCCCAGCTCTGCCAGGCTGGCTCCAGAGCAGAGGGGCTCCAGCCCCAAATCCCAGGCTATAATAAGAGTAGTGTCCTGTTTTCAGGGTAACTCTGCTGTTCAGGGTCCTACCCCAGACCCCACCCAAGCCAGTCATGGAGAATTGCTTGATTTACATCAGTTGATAATCCCAACCGGTAGCTAAAAGCAGAGGAAAGAGGCAAAGTTCCATAAAACAGAGCTGGATGCCTGGAAAACCCATTAAAAACCCTCAAACTACAATGGATAATGAATCCTTAGTTGGCTATAATGTCTGTGTAACCCAGTGGGCAGCTGACATCACATTTATCTTCCAAATGTTACCTCTGGTCCCTTAAAACACATTATCAGCACAGATTTGTGTTGCTGGAGAACTGGAAACATAAACACGGCAATTAAAATCTTTATCAGTCAGACAATGCCTGAGCTGAGCCCCAGTCCTGTGCTGAGCCTGTCCATCTCCCACTGATGGCCCCGGAGATACCGTGCTGGAAAGGCTCTGCAGGCACAGAACACAGTCCTTGTGCTGCTGGCCAGTTAATTGTGGGTTACAGCGGCTTTTTGTCGTTGTTGTGGCGGTGGTTTGGGGTTTTTTCTCTTTCCCTCAGCACTGGAAATTCATTAGTCACAGGGGCGGGAGGTTAAACGGCGCTCCGTGCACAGCGTGGTTTATTCCAGGTTGCACGAGCTTCACAGAATTTCTGCCTAATGCTTTTGCATTCTCTCGTGCCCTCTCCTCCTCCTTTCCATTATTCTTGTCAGTCTAACAAGTAACAAGACTGATCTCACTGCTCCCTGCTCCCCCTCCCAGCTCTGCCTGTACATTGCTTTTCACTGTAATACAGCCGAATAGAAAACACTCAGAGGCTCAAAGGCTCGCAGGGATTTGCTTCCAGCGTGCCCCGAGGCACAGGTGTCTTTGTGTCCTTGAAACCTCACCAGCCCCGAGCAGACGTGGCATCTGAAACTTGCCTTCCACCGAATGCTCACAGTGCCCTGCTCCAGCTCCTCGCACCCCTGCCTGGACTCGGGATCGAGGGCCGGGAATGTGGGAGCCACAGGAGGCTGCAGGTCCCTGGTCCCTCCAGCTGGGGCCTGACCTGAGACGGCTCTTCCACAGCAGAACTTGTGGTCTTGGCTCTGAATGTTTATTCTTGTTCCTTCTTTCATGAGCCTCATGGTGATTTTGGTGCATCTTTCCTTCCTATTCGCCCTGTATTTATTTTCATTTGGATTCACATCATTTCAAGTCTTCAAAGCTTAAAATCTCTGTGACTTCAAGTAGGTGTTCACACCTCCATCCAAATCAACTGCCCACCCTGCATTCCTAATCCAGGGGGCAAATGGGTATCCCAGGAATGATTTACCCCACCCTGAGTAAATTTCTAAAATAAACTGGGTGCCTCATACCCTGTTGGACTCCAGAGGAGCCCTGGGCACTGCCTCTGCTGGAGCTGCCAGCTCTGCCTGCTTGAATCATAAAATCCCAGACTGGTTTGGGATGGAAGGGAGCTCAGAGCCCACCCAGGGCCACCCCTGCCATGGCAGGGACACCTCCCCCTGTCCCAGTGCTCCAAGCACCAATGTCCAACCTGGCCTTGAATTCCAGGAATGGGGCATCAACAAATCCATGTTGTTGTCTCCTCTCTGTGGTGATTTACACCAACCAACAACCTCACCTCAGGGCACAGAAAAGACTCAGAGAAATTAAGAGTTTTTATTTTACAGCAGGAATAACTATTTGGAATAAATTAACCTGGGTGACGACAAGCCACGGAAATCCCCCTTTGGAAAATGTTCTTGAGGAAGCAAATTGGGGAGGGAGATGGATGGGAGAACAGTTAGAGGCCAGCCACGCACTCCATCAAGCCTAAAGGAATGAGCTGTCACAGGGATATACAGGGAGAGGGACATTGCTTAGTAAATTAAGGCCCTGACAGCCCTTGACTCCACTCCAAAGTGCTAATTGGAAAGCCTTCAGCTCCTGCTGTCCCCAGAGAGCCATGTCTCCATCATGGCCTGCCCTCCCCAGGTCAGCTCAGAGATGCTTTTCCTGGAAGGGGCTCAGGGGTACGAGGACAGGAGGAAATGTGTTTTCTTTGCTTCTCCAGGGCTCTCCTGAGCTCCGCAGTGCCTGAGTTGGAGCACGCAGAGGAAAGGCTGGTCCTTGGCTGGTGGCAGGGCTGTGTCACCACCCAGGAAGCCTCTTGGTCACTGGAGACCTCCTGGTGCTGGCTGGTGGCAGCCACCCCACTGGGGGAGAGGATCTGGCCTCATTACACCCCTGGAATAAACACTGAAGTTTCACACTCTTAATTACAGCTGTAACTGATTCCACTGTTCCTGATTAAGTACCCATTATGCAGATTTACTACAGCCTGTGGCACTGTCTATATCCAGCACCCAAAATTACTCCTATTAACCATTCAGGTGATATCTGACATACTGCTCCTTCCTGATTAACTGGCAGGAGAAACTTGGTTATGGGCAGGGAAGGCCTGGCTTTCTAACAGTGGCTACTTTGACTTCGATAGTTGGATCATCTCATCTTGGTTCATAAAACCCTCTTGTTTCCTTTATGGGACACTGAAATCTTTGACACACGGTGGGTGCATTTCTCAGCTTGTCTGAGTGTAGCTAATCCATCAGAGCTGGGCCTGGAGAGGTCATTACTGCACCACTTACTCTGCACTCTCTTTAAGAGAGAGAAACTGCTTGCACTCCCTTCTGTGAGACATGAGAACTTGGCAATGTACGTTTTTATATCATTTCATAATGGAAATGCACAGGTGCTCTGGAGTTATTGGAAAGGCTCTCCCTCCCCAGAGGTAAAATGTGATCACCTTGTTCAAACCTGGCCAAGAAATGCAGACAAATCCTCTGCCTCTTCCAAGAGAGTCCCAAGAGCTACAATAGCCTGGAGAAATCAGGAGTGCAGCTCTTCTCCATGACCCTGTAGCAACAATTGAAGAAAATTTTCCTCTCAGTTCAGACCAATCTCATCTGTAGCTCTGAGCAATGTAAAGTTTTCTTTCCAAGTTATTGTAATTCCATCATTTTGAAACACTTTCCTGGTGGCCTCTTAGAAAATGAGCATTTTTGGTAACTCAGCCTTCATCTAAATAAGAGAGAGACATTTTCCTTGCTGTACAATAGGCTAAAGAGGCACACAGACAATGCCACCACAGTGGGTGGATGGAGGACAGAAAGGTTTCCTGCAGGAGAGTTTTTCAAAACATCCATTCAAATGGGAGGATGTGCCAAACTTCTCAAAGGGACATTTGGGACTGGGGCTGGATTGCTGGGCTCTGCCTTTGAGGGAGAGCAGAGCAAACACTCCAGAGAAAGCTGGAGGGGGAGAACATTCCTGTTCCTGCTGGGTGGCAGGAGGGAGGGCTCTGGAGAGGGCAGGTAAATGCCACTGCAGAGGGGTCTGATCTCACAGCAGCTTCACATGCAGGGATCCAGCCCTTCTGCAAAGGCCTGGTGGTAAAGGGAAGAGAGTTGAAGGGAAGGAGGGGTGAGCTGAGCCCTTCAGGATGTCTCAAGCACCAACCTCCAGAATTGCTGGGACCCTGGAAATGACCCCCAGGTAAAAAGCACCATAAAATATATACTAATCAGACTAATAAACTAGAGACAGTCAAGGAAGCCTCACCTCTCAGGAGCATCAAAAAAACTTCCATGACATCTATGAAGCTACTCCTGGTTTGCACCCCAGAGTAGAAGGATCAGACCCAAATTCTACAAAGCTGTGCTGTGCTGCTGTGCCATCACACATCCCAAGAGGAGGAAGGTACATCCTCTGACCAGGGACAGGACCAGGGAATGGCTGGAGCTGGGCCAGGGCAGGCTCAGGCTGGATTTCAGGGAAGGTTCTTGCCCCAGAGGGTGCTGGCACTGCCCAGGCTGCCCAGGGAATGGGCACGGCCCCGAGGCTGCCAGAGCTCCAGGAGAGTTTGGGCAGCGCCCCAGGGATGCCCAGGGTGGGATTGTTGGGGGGGTTGGGCAGGGACAGGAGCTGGACTGTGGGTCCCTTCCAGCTCAGAATATTCTGTGATTCACTGCAAAGCTCACCCCGGACCATCTGTGTCCTGACACAGTTCTCAACACCACTTCCCAAGGACAGAAACATCTGAGAACAACATCTTTGGCTGCCTCCTGCTCCCGGAGCTCCTGCCATCCCCGGCCCGCAGCCCCTGGGGTCAGGATGTTGACAGGCTGCTGTTGGCACTTGGCTCCAGAGGAGCAGGCTGGCTCAGGGCTGGGAGCTGGGCAGCCCTCCCTGCCCTGCCCTGCCCTGCCCAGCTCGGGCGAGAGGCACGATCCACTCCTGAACAGCCTCGCTGCTGCTGGGCCTGGAACACCACCCAGGCTGACCCTGGCTGTGGATTCACACTCGGTTTTTAATTACTGTTGCAATTAGCACTGGTTTCTTGGCTGCCGTTCCGTGCAGCCTTGCAGGGAGCAGCCGCTCTGAAGCCGCGGCTGTGGGCTCGCTGTGCAGGAGGGGACGTGCCCTGAACTGCCAGGATGGAGGCAAGGCCAGGAGAAGAAGGAGCTGGGATGAGAACCAACGAAAGGGATGGAAGTGCCAAGGAGCCTGTTCAGGGAACCAAAAGTGACTTGAAAGAGCTGAGCAGCCTTTGAGTGCAGCTGCTCACATTCCATCTGAACACAGGGACAGGGATAAAGTCACAGAATCAGAGAACGGTTTGGGTTGGAAGGGACTTTTAAAGGTCACCTAATCCCACCTCTCTGCCATGCACAGGGACAGCTTCAACTAAATCAGGTTGCCAGCACCTCTGCTTCAGTTGTGTCATTGAGCAAAGCAAACATGGAATAACCCTCTCCATCCTGATCTTGACTGGAGATTTCTGCTTTTGTTTCAGACCTACGAAAGTCCTTGGGAACCCAAGCCTGCCCTGTTCCTCCCACACCCTTCTGAGTCAGACATGGACCGGAGCCCTTCCCCTCCCACCCTACCCCTGACTGGGCTTTGGAACCACCCTGGGCTTGCCCTGGGCAGTCAGTGCCCTTCCCAAGGCCCCGAGGGGACAGGGACTCAGATCCCCAAACCATGGCCCCAAACCATGGCCCCAGACCTCAGCAGGCTGTAGAGGAGGAGGATCCTTGGCTGTCTTCCTCTGTTTTCATGCTGAAGATCTTCCCAGGCTTTCTGGGCTCTGTCCAGATCTTCCCTGCCATTGCCGAGGCTGCTCCTGGGTGGTCCTTGCCCAAAACCAATCCCAAAACTGGGGCTACAGAGGCTCCTGCAGGAAAACACTGCCTTATGTAAGGGCTGTCTGCAAACCCAGCCCTGCAGAAGCTTTGCCCTCAGCCCTGAGAAGGTCCTAAGCTGTGACATGGATCATTGTCACCAGATCAGCTGTGCCAGAAGTGTGATTTACACCACAAAACACATCCGAAAGCCCTAAAGTGGGCAGTGCTGTAGGTGGGACACCTTTCCACTGTCAGTGATTTATCAGATCACACTAGCACCTTGTTTGTCAGGATTTAGGAACTGCTGCTCCACTCAGTACTGACCACAGCCTTGTCGTGGGACCCCAGGCTGTCCCTCAGGTGCTCTCAATGACAGATCCAACTCTGAGGCCCTATTGCCATTTCCTGGATGTGTCCTGCAGCACATAAAGGGTTACTGCACAGCCAACTTGTGATGGGGCAAGGGCAGACAAGGAAAGCATTAATCATAAGGAAAAATGTGAGGAATGTCACCCTCTGCAAAATCAAGCCGTTGTTACCAGTTTGAGAGACAACCATTCTGGAGAGGCCTGGGGTTTGCTTCCTGCCCAGGCCTCCATCAAGCCAGCACCAGGGGCACGAGGCAAATTTACCTCTGTCCCTGCAGACTGGGGACTTGCAGGGTCCTGGTCACCCTGCAGGGGTCAGAGACCTCCCTGCCTGTCAGGTGTCCTGGGACCCCGCAGGGCTGCAGGAACCTGGAGCCTCCAAGTCCAGGGGGAACTGGAGCACCTGGAGGGGGCACTGGCTTCTGCAGGGATGGGGGGCACTGGCACCAGGGGAGCCCCAGGGACTGAGGAGAGAGCGTTTGTTCCCTGCTGGGACAGGTGGGAGAGCAGAAGTGGCAGAGCAATGGTGAGGAGCTTGCTGGGGTCGTGGGGCAGCTCCTGTGGGAAGGAACAGAGTTCCCAAGGGCTGGCAGGAAGGTCACACCAGTAGTGCTCTTCTGAGCCAGTTCCAAAGCCTTCCACTCCCTGAAATCCAAGCAGGCCTCCCTGATTTTGAGTGAGCTCAGTCTGTGGTTAGATGGCGGCAGCCCTGCAATACAAGCAGCTACAACAACCAGGACAACCCAAGTGTCCCCATATGAAAGAAAGACAACCCTGAAAAACTCCCAGGCAAGTAGAGGGTCACAGAATCACAGAATTGTTTGGGTGAGGAGGGGCTTTTAAAGGCCATTCAGTTTAACCCCCTGTCATGCGCAGGGACAACTTCCACTGAACCAAGGTGGCCTTGGGCACTTCCAGGATGGGGCAGCCCCTTGCTGTCAGGAAGAATAGAAACTACAGTTTCCAGTACATTCCCCCTCTAATTCCAGTCTATTCTACACCTCTGTCCCACATGTCCAAACTCAGTCTCAGAGCTGCTCCTCCTGAGTGCTGCAGCTCTTGCAGCCCACCAAGTGCCCTTGGAAGGGCTCCTGCGGTGGTGGCTGCTGCAGGTTTCACTGCAGGAGGTTAAGGATGGATGAAAGGGAAGCTCTCCCTGTGGCCATGCTTCTCTGTCGTTGCCGGCTGCTGCAGGCCAAAAACCCACCCGCTGTCTGGAGGTGTGGTGTTCAGAGTTCTGGGTGAGCCCTGAGCAGAGGTGGCTCAGGCTGGGCAGTACTTGGGGCACCCTGGGACAGTGGGCGGTGTCCCTGCCCATGGCAGGGGTGGAACGGGATGATCTCCGAGCTCCCTTCCAACACAAACCATTCCAAGATTCCGTGTGGTGCTCTGACTCCTTCCCTCCACTCACCATCAGATGGCAGAAGGAGCTTCTTACTCTCGGAGGTCCCTTTTCACACAGAGGGGACATGGAGAGGTGCAGCATCTGCTGCTGGAAAGGCTTTTCCTGGTGGGGCACTTCACCCAGTTCCACAAGTTCCATCAAACACGGGTTACAGCCCTGAGGATAAAGGTGTTAGAGAAGCCAGACTGTGTTCCCTGGCTCCTTTGAGGCCACACAAGTTCCACACAAGTTTAAGCTTGTAAATGAAGAAGCTGAGACACAGATTTTGGAATCATGGAATGGTTTGGGTTGGAGGGACCTTAAAGCCCAGTGCCACCCCTGCCATGGGCAGGGACACCTCCCACTGCACCAGGATGCTCCAGGGCCCGTCCAGCCAGGCCTGGAATGGTTCCAGGGGTGGGGCATCCTCTTCCATGCTTATGATCCAAGGTCTTGGAGTATTTTTTCCACTGTGGACTTAGGTGAAGCCAACATTTCTTTTGCAACAGCAGAGACTTTTACAGCCAAACACACGAGGGCAGAAATGCAGCATCATGTTCTCATGTGGACCTTTAAGCAGAGCCCCAGGCTGGTCATTTGGGGATTTATGCACTTTTTCCACACGTGGGAGATAAGGGATGACTATTCCCAGGACAGTTCCCTTGAAGTAACACCAACAAATGTGTGGAGCTGGCAGCAAAGGAATAACCTTCAAGGACTGGAAAAGGCTGAGGCACCAACATCTCCATCCTTGGAGGCTTTCAAGACCCAACTGGACAAAGCTCTGACCAGGCTGGTCTGATCCTGTAGCTGGCCCTGCTTTGGGCAGGAGGCTGGACTGGGAAAGTCCTGAGACCCTTCCTGCAAATTGATCTGTGACCCTTTGGGCTGTGAGCACAAAAACCTCCCCATTGCCTCTCTGCCCCAAGCCAAGCTCTGACTGGAACCTGGGGAGCCTTTTCCTGCTTCACCTCCTCAGCTGCAGACCCCTTGAGCCAAGCATGAATTCTCTGAGGACCCATTGGCTTCTGGGCTCAGGGAGCTGAGGATGAGTTTTGCAGAACATTTTGTCTGGTGGGAGAAGCTGGTTTGGGTTGGTTTCCTTTTTCACAAGGAAAATCAGCACAGCTGGAAGCATACAAAGAAAAGGGAAAGGGCTCCCTGAAGCTGATGATTTACTTTGTGGATAAATATAATTACAGACTTTTTTTTTTTCAGAGAAAATTTTGCACCTTCACTCCTTTATGAAGGAGATTTTCCACAAAAAATCCAAGTGTGAAGTCAAAGGAACAAAGGCTTGTCTCCTCTGATTTATCCAAGTGGAAATGGGCTTGGAGCATTGCAAAACTGGTCAGTTTTTCTTGTGTGGTATTGCAAACATTTTGATATTTATTCTGTGTGGATTGTTGGTGATATTGGACCACTTTAGTGAAATAACCATGCAAAAAAATTGACTGTGTGAATTTTCAAATTGTGATGCTTTCCAACTGCACAGATCTTCTGTATTCAGTGACCCCAAATGGCCAAGAGCAGCTTTCACATCTCATTGGGAATCACAATGATTCAGAACTGAGAAAAATTGATGAGGAAATTGATTTTAACAGAGTTTCAGTGGAGAATAATCCAAAGAAGCATTCTCATTTTGCACTGGCACTCCCCTCTGCTCTGTCAGCTCCCCAAGGAAGTGTTTGTTCTCAGGTTTGCTATATGTGCTCTTTCCACCTGCACAGAAGCTCAAGGGACATCTGACATTCCGTTGTGTTGCCTGAGCTGAATCGCACCCCCCTGAAGAGAATTTTTTACCTTCTTCAATCCAAATATTCTTCAATGTATTGATTTTCTGCACTTCATTCAAGAGAAGACCAAATGTCAACACCAGGGAAATTTTTCAGAAGGTGAAACTTCCTGCTTTTGAGCCCTCATAAATTAACTTTCCCTTTCCCAAGCCTGATTTAGTCACTGGGAATAGCTGGGAGTTGCTGCTGAGGTCACGGCCACTGAGACAAGGATAAAACTCCTGCCAGTGCTCTTGGGATGGGTCCCAGGCTGTGATGGGCCCGTCAAACCCCACCCTAGTCCCGAGTTCCACCAGGCTGGGATGAGGGCAGGAGGTTTTGAAACCTGCCCGGAGGATTTGTCAGGACCTGTCCATTTTAACCTGGGCTCAGCCCGCCCTGGGTCAGGTGCCTGGAGCACAGGGCCCAGATCGTGGCTGTGGGTTCCAGTGCTGCTCACACCCCCAGCCTGACGGCCAGGAGCCTCCAGAACGCTCTGGGAACTGAGTACCCCGGAGAAATTTGTATCAGCCTGCCTGCATCTCAGTAGAGTCTGGGCTCCTGGGTTCCTTTGGCTCTCTTTGGTTTCAGCCTTTAACGAATTAATAACAACGGGAAGACAAACAGCATTTAAAGCACACTACATCCCCCCTCAGCAGAGGTCACAGGATGTGCCACTGCAGCAGCTGAGGATCTGACCCAAGGACAATTTGCTTTGTTTTGGGGGAAAATTCCTTCCTGAGCATTTCAAACAGCCAAGCATTGGGCTTTAAATCCGCCCAATTACCTCCGGCACAAGCGCCCCTCAGCCACAGAGGAACTTAGAAAAAGTGCAGGAAAAGTTCCCCAAATCCAAAATGAATTTCAATAAGCCAGGGGTGCAGAGCAAGCTCATTAGTCTCGCTGCTGTGTTGCCTCTCATTTCTGCCATGGCTTTTGCTCTTTCCAGCAGCTGCTTCTGTCGGGGGAGACACCTCGGTCCCCAGCAGGCTGGAGGACAGAAATTTGGACAGCCAGCCCAGGCTGTGTGATCAACGTGCTGTGCCCTAATTGCAATCTGCCATCCCAGGCAAACTGACTGCTTTGTTTAAATAAAGACAGCCCTGAAAGCACCTGTCCCCAGATGAAAATGATTCTGTCTCCACAGCCACTGTGGAAGGCGCAATTTGTGCCTGTGACCGAGTTTCATGAAAAGCTCCCCCAGACTCCCTGGCATCATTATCAGAGCAGGCACTGTCACACTCTTCCTCCAGATACAGCAGTGCTGCCTCAGAGCTGGAAAACGCAGCAGGTTTGGGCTGGGTTCAGCAGGGTTTGGGTAAGTTAAAGGCAGGCTCACAGGCCACTGTGTTGGAACAGCTCTCACTTAGATCAGCTGCTTGCCAGAACAGTTCTTACTCCAGATTTAGGGATTAAATCCCCACCAGCCGTGTCACAGTGGACTCATCCCAGGAGGACCCGAACCTGCATCATCAGAATGACAGAGTCATTGAGGCTGGACAAGCCCTGTGAGCTCTGACACCGGAGCAGTGCCCAGAGAAGTGGGGGGATCAATGTCCCTGCAAATGTTCAGGCAGCACATGGCAGAGGGGCTCAGAGACAGGGGTCACTGCCGGACTGGGCACTGCAGGGCTAGGGCTGGACTCGATCTCGGGGGTTTTCCAGCCTCAGTGATTCTGATTCTCTGATTCTCCCTGACAACCTCAGCCCTCCTGGCTGATCCCTGCCATCCTCGAGTGCTGTGGGATCCCAGGTTTGATCTCTGCTTCACACATCTTCTCATCCTCTCCCTCTACTGCTGTCTGCCTTCTCTTTCTTTTCCCCCTTGGTGGTGTTTTCTCTCATCTGCCCTTCAATTTTCCCTTCATCTTCCTGTTCCACATCTCATAAAGCTCTCATCAGTAAATGGTGACTGCTCAGGTAACTACTACAAAATAAAGCTTTGGAAAAACATCTGAACTCTGTCTTAGGGACAGCGAAGAAACCTTTGAGTATTTTAATTTACCCTTGAGCCAAAAATAAAAAAGCCAGTAGAGCAAGGGCTGGTATTTTCTTCATCAGGAGGCACAGACCCTGGAGAGACTCGGGGTCTGATTCCTGCCCTGATAGGAAATGTGCTCATGTTAAACAGGATCAGCCTCACAGCTTTCCCCGCTCTGCCTTTCCCCGAGTGATCCGGGTATGAAACACCCCGGGGAGGAAAGAGGATGCTGAGGTGACCGCCCAGAAAAGCAGAATTACGGTTCCTGCGCGGTCCTCCTGGTGCACTGTGCTGGAGGATGTGCCCACACGGGCAATCTGCTCCATCCGCCCGTTTCTGCTGAGCCCCCCGGCCTGTGCCCTGCTCTCCTCACCGTGTCCCTCCGGCACCGGGGGACATTTGTCCCGGCCGGGCCCCGACGGGCCCCTCCCGCCGCGGGAAGCTCAGCTGTGCCAG
>VYXF01002465.1:903307-942253 GCA_013397295.1 Polioptila caerulea | reverse complement strand
CGCCTCCGCCCGCCCCCAGCGAAGAGAAACAAAACACAACCCCGGCACCGCCACGCTCTCCCTCCTTCTGCTCTCGGCATTTGGTGGTTGTTTTTTTTTTTTTTTTAATTATTATTTTTTTTCTTTTATTTTTTTTTCTTGGGGATTCTCCTCTCTCCTGCCAGACTGACTTACACGTTCTTGATAATTTCTCTTCCCCTCATTTTTTATACTCTTCTCCCTGCTTCCAAACCCTGTGTCTGTGTGTTTCAATACTATCACAACCTCTGCTAAAAATAGATCTTTTTATACCCTTCCTCCTCTCTGACCCCATCCAACACCCCTTGTTAAGGTGAGTTGTGTCTTTTCATCACTTTTTTCCTTGTGTGTTGTTTTTTCTGTTTTGGTTGGGTTTTTTTGTATTTTGGTTTGTTTATTTTTTTTCCCCATTTAGGGCAGGTTTTAGGGAGGAGGGCATGTGGAGGAGAGAATTTCATGGGGAGTCAGGCAAAGCCTTATTTTGCCTTCTGCAGCCTCAGCATCATTCCGGACTGCTCCCTTTTATCCCAAGGATGTAGCTAGCTGATGAAAGTGGGGAACTACTCTTCTTTAGCGCTGCATGCTTGGGAGCCACAGCAACAGCAGGAAAAAAACAAGCTTCTCTTTTTTCCTTCGTCCTACCCCCCACTCCCTTCCTCATTCCCTCCTCCTTTCTGTGTCGTTTTTTTTGTTGGTTTTTTTTTTTTTTGTTTGTTTTGTTCTTGTTTTTTTTTTTTTTTATATTTTGGTGGGATGTTTGGTTGGGATTTGGTGGTGGGTGGGTGGGGGTTTTTTGTTTGTTTGGGGTTTTGGTTTTTTTGGTTTTTTTTCTGTGTGTATGCTTGGTTTTTGTTTTTAAGCAGTACACAGGGGACTTGGAATGAATTGCATGTAGTGCCAGGGGAGCTGTGTGTGTGTGCACATGTGTCTTGAGAGTGAGTGTGTGTGTGTGTGCAAAGTGCATTTGTATTTCATGTTCCTGGGGTGATGAGTGTTGAGGCTTCCAAACAGTCCCTGTGCATAGAGCAAGGAGCACAGCAGAGGCTGCTGAGGGAGAAACTGGCCAGGGATGCAGGAAAGCTACAGAGCTCTCCACAGAGTTCAGTCCCTTGTGCTCCAGAACATCTTCCCACAGATCATTACTGGCACCTTCAAGGTGATGGCTCCCATTCTTCTCCTGGCTTCTCAGTAGAGGAGTGCAGAAGAGGAAAACTTTACAGCTAATGTGAAGGGATAGCATTCCTGTTCCTCCAGCAGCCCGAGACAGTGTTGTTCCAGGGATGAATGGGGAAAATTGAGCTGTGATCCAGAGTAAATGGCTCATTTACTGTTACATATTAGTGTTCAGTGAGAAAAAGAGACATGAAACATTATCAGTTTGGCCAGCCAGCAGAAGCATTGGAGTCCAGCTTACTTCCCAATTCCAAAGTTGTTTTAGACCGTTTTTCATTCTTCGGAAAACTGTGCCTATTGATGGCAGAAATGTGTTTTTACAGTAAAACAGTCTATTATAAACCTGCTGGGGAACAATTTATTATTCAGAGGCAATCAAGTAATTTATATGTTTCATGGATTTCCCCCAAGTCTTTTAGTGTGCCTTCAATTATGTATTTTACCTATGTGTGTGAAGCGGGGTAATATAGATTTTAGTTGCATTTTAACAAGGTGTTAAGGCATAACTTGCAGGGTGCCATTTGCAAAGTGTCACTTAATATGAAGCAAAATAACAGCCTCTAGCTCTTTTTCATGGATTTTTCACATCTCCCTTGTTTGTTTCAAAACAAGCGGTGATTTTGCTTAAGAACTTGCAAGGAAAACTGGCTTCACAATGGTACACAATTTCAGATATTAGCTCAAAAGTATTACACTTGTCTGGCTGTGAAACTTGAATTTACTTATAAAATCTAGTTAATACAAAGTACATGAAAGAGCACTTTGTATACATGGTTTTCTAACAGGTTGAATCATTTTTGTATCTAAAAGTTTACAAATGAGCTATAACGGTTGTAATCTGTGTTTGGAGGCCTTCATGGATACAGGAACAGTAATGTTTCCTGTCTGGTTGATGCAATTCCAAAATATCCTGTCTTTCCACATGCTGCATAGATATCACTCAGCAAAAATGAGCAGTCATGGAAGTAGTCTTGTGCTATCAAGGGTCATTTCATCATTTCTTGTTAGCCTAAATTAAAATATTTTTACACAAGTTTGCCTTGGAATTTTTTTTTCTGCTGTGGCTGGCTGATTGTGAAAGTGGGAAGCATGTTTTGATTGAGATGTGACATTCCTAATACTTGATAGCTGTGAGGGGAGAGACACCTGATGTACTGTGCACATCATCCTTGAATGGATGCAGGGTAAGAAAAAGAGATGGAAAACGAGCACAGTGCACTGGCAGTTTAGATAAATAAATATGGGTGATGCATGTTAGCTTGTCAGCTGCTGTTCTGCTGAACCCTGACTGCTGGCTAAACATATTTTCTTGGTAAGCACTGCAATGTGATACAATTTTTCAGATTTGATAGAATTTGCTGTTAAAATCACATGTAGCCCAGAACAGCTCTTGTTATGTAGATAAAAATTGTGCCGCCTCGTTTTAATCCACAGAAGGTTGAAATATCCATACCCCTACTGAAGTCACCAGGAGTTACTTCTGATCAGCACTTTTCATGATTTTTTATCTCAACATGTCAGAATTTAGGATATTTCCGGTGGATGCTGTTGACAGCAGATCTCATTTTGTTTAGATTTTACTTTGGGTGCATATCATATGTTTACAGGTAGATATTGTCTTTTACCACAGCAACACTAAAATATGTCAGGAAATGGAAAACTCTTAACATTGTGTTTCTCATGAGCTTTTAAAGAGAATTCTCCCGGTGTCCTTTAACTGTTTCTGGAAAAGCAGTGCTCACTTCACAAATCCACACACTAAGAACCTTAAGTTGGTTGCTTAGCTGTTGGTGAAAAAAAAAATGGAATGTTTGTACACAAAAAGAGCAAGTAATGTGTTTGGGGTTTTTTTATGACAACTGAAAGACAGGAGTGCTTTCAGCTGGATGTGAAAGTGTTGAAGTAAGGTTAATGTTGAGTTTGATCTGGGGGTTGTTCCCATTGGTATGAGTGACAGCACACCAACACTTAGCTTATTCCATAATGTACTAACCTAGATTAAACATCTCTTTAACTTATATTTTGAGACTTGGATATGAACTCAAACCTTGGATTTCTTAATTTCTAATGCTTTTTTTGTTCATTTGTTTTGTTTTGAAACAAACCTTTTAAAGCTGGGAACTTGTATAAACAAAGTAATGGAGAGTTCAGAAGTAATTCCGACTTTGTGGACCTTATTGCTATGAAAGTAAGGTGGGACTTCTCTCTACTTCTAACCAACTGAAATTATTTTCTTGTATTATTGCACCTTGTTATTCTGCAATGTCAGACTAAAATGCTTAGTCAAAGGAGTTTTTATTCTGTGGATGTGGTGGTTCCACAAAAAAAGAAGTATATTTAGTCTTGTCCTAAAGTACAACTACCCATCAGGTTCAGTAACATTTTGTTTCAGGGCCAAGCTGCTGTTTCATTTGGATGTACTTATCAAGAAAACTGTACTAAGGATGGATTTTCTTATATTTTTAACAAAGTAAATGAAAACTGTCACAGGGCTGCCTGGTAATTTTGGGAGTGGGGTGCCGTGGTTTTTTCTGTACCCACACAGAATGCAATCACAATATACATTAAAAATCAGTAGCGTCTGAAAACATTAATCCACTTTTCTCTTTAGATACCTCTTTCTTTACTAGTTTAAAATGGTACTATATTGATATGTTTCCATCTGAGTGTATATTTAAGGTGTTTAGATGAATGATGTTACCTTATGCAAAGATGACTATTTGCATTTTGTCTGCTGGAAATAATAAAATAGGTATTTTTCTTCTGCTGTACTTGCTTATACATAGAAGAAAATTAGTATTTTCCTCCTGGGGAACGTGCTACTCTGAAGAGCCAGATGCTGAGCAGATCTACAAGCAGTTCCCTTCCCAGTCTTGGTGCTTGTGGATGAGTGTCAGGAAAAAAGTGCTGAGGCGTGGCAGGGAGAGGAAGAGGGTGGCTCTCTGCAAAGCAGGGATTCTAAAGATCAACTGCAGTGGCTGAGGTGTTGGGGACTAAGAGAGCAAAGCACTCCCTCACCCTTAACAGTATTAAACTCTATCTTGTGGTTTGCATTCATCAGTCTGCTTGGTTTTCCCTTTATTAGATAGGGAAGACTTAATTACGGTCTGGTAGGGCTATCACAGCGCTCTGATGACAACTGTTTGTAGGAGGTCAAGTGGAAAGTAATTCCATCCTTTAGAGGGGGTCTCCAGCTACAGTATTTCTTCTTTGCAGTATTTTTTAATTTACTCCAGTTTTCCCTGGGTTTGTGTCCAGCTATCCATCCACCCTACTTGCCAGCATAGACTGGAGGTTGTTTCATGTGCAGAAGGTGTTTGTAGGAAAAGGAAAAGAATATTTTTGTTAACTTTGGACAACACAGTGTAAGTGCTCCACCAATTCCAACCAAAAGCAAGAAGAGCTGTGGTATTGGAGCTAAAATGTTCAGAATTTGCTTGATACAAATATGAGATTTCATGTCTTGTGATGAGAGGCACATTTTTAAACATAATTCAATGGGAATGCATTTTTCAGAATGAGTTTTACTGTAAGTCCCAGTGATCACTCATCCCAAAGAAGCTGCTAGGAGCAGCCCAAATAATTACAGCTTTCAATGGGGTGAGGCAGTTTCTCCTACTCAATCCACTGCTGCAGCTCCATGCTGGTGGATGGGTACCTGTTCCAGCACTGCCATTGTATCAGTAACAAAACTTAAATTTTGTTTATAGGACGATATACATAACACAATATTGATTTCTGCTGGCAGGCAAGGCTTTTAACAAGGAGTATGAATCCAATAATTTTGATTATGGATCTTCCAACATCTGACTTTGTCATCTATGCATTAGATATATTAAGATGCTCTGGACACATAATCCAAGGAAGCAAAATGCATGTCTTCTGTAAATAACAGATAAAATACTTAAGTTGTTCATTCATTTTGTCTTTCAAGGTGTGGATGGCTCAGGACTATACCTTTCTTGATTACAATTTGGCTCTTGGTTTACGTAAAAAATAGTGGAAGAAGGAGTATTACTAATTTTGACAGGCTCTTTTGTATGCATTTTTAAAAATTGTTCATTTTATAGCAAGTTTTAGGGCCAATCCCAGAAGTCTGATGAGAACTTAGTCCTCTTAATAACTAGTAGTTAACATGAAATTTCATTAATATAAGTGACATGTTGTTGTGGTTTAACCCCACATGGCAACTAAGCCCTACACAGCCACTTGCTCACTGCCCCACCAGCAGGATGGGGCAGAGAATCCAAAGAGTAAAAGAAAAAACTCATGAGTTGAGACGAAGACAGTTTAAGAGGTAAAGCAAAAGCCACATACACAAGAAAAGCAAAATGATGAATTCTTTCATTCACTTCCTGTGGGCAGGCAGGTGTTCAGTCACCCCCAGGAAAGCCTGGCTCTGTCTCCTCTAACAGTGATTTGGGAAGACAAACACCATGATTCTGAACATCCCTCCCCTTCTTTCTTCCTCCAGCTCTATATGCTGCACATGATGCCAAATGCTAAGGAATATCTCTTGGATCAGCTGGGGTCAGCTGTCCCTGTTGTGTCCCCTCCCAGCTTCCTGTGCACCCCCAGCCTCCTCGCTGCTGGGGTGGGGTGAGAAGCAGGAAAGGCCTCAACACTGTGCAAGCACTGATCAGCAGTAACAAAAATCCTGTGTCATCACTGTTTCTAGGAAAAATCCAAACCCCAGCCCCATACTGTCTCCTGTAAAGAAAATTAGTTCTATCCCAGTTAAAACCAGCACACACATACATAGTGGCATGGTCTGTTTCAAACATGCTGGCACTTTGCATACAGCAGTATCTTTTATAATGAGACATCTGGAGCTCCCGTAAAGATTTTTAATCTGCAATCAAAATTTGAAAATTTTATACAAATCAAAATGGTGGAGTTCTTTGAGCTCTAGTAGAATAAAGCACTATGACCCTATGATTCTCTTATCACTCGTACCATTGCCATTCTTTCACCTGGGGTAATTCAGTATAAAACATCTAAAAGCCAACCTTGGTTTCAGACAATATCTTTAGGTGATGGTGGCTGTCTCAGTAACCTTGAGTACACCAGTATTCAAAGACAACATGGTGAAAGTCAAGGAACATGAACTGGGAAGGAAATAGGATCCTGAGGTGGGCTTAGAAAACCGCTCAGGATAAACAAAAAAAGCCTGTCTTTCTGAAGGCGAAGACAGGTACCTGGCCATGATGTACTTGATGTACTTCCAAGCTCCTTGCCAGACAAAATCCAAGTGTTTATCAGCAGTGCAGAAACTTAATGAAATCTCATAAAATCATAGAACGACTTGGGATTGAAAAGGATGTTAAAGATCATCTGGTTCCAAACCCTGTGATGGCCACCTTCCTGGGACACCTCAGAGTAGATCAGGTTTCAAATTTGTATAACCCTGCTGAGGCTGTAACAGGAACAGAAAGATTCCTGTTACATAATGTAAATACTAGTATTTGAATAAGAATGTGAATGGTTCTTTCTACTGTTGTGATATCAATGGAGAACTGTGTTCTGTTTCATTTGTGTGCCTTTTGAAAAGCTTTTAATATTTTGCCTTATAGTATTGAATGGGGAACGACTTAGGCTGTAAAAGTATGGAAATTCAAAGTTAAGGCTTAGCTTTCACTTAACCATTACAGAAGCATGGTCCATGTCTCAGCAATTCTCATTGCAGGTCTTAGAAACATCTCCTAAAGTGGCACTGAGTGCGGGGTTTGTGCGATGCTGTTCCTACCTGTAAAATGGGATAGCAGAGCTGTGGCTAAATTCAGCAATTCCTATTCCTGTTAAATAATTTCTTGACTTCAGTAGGATTTCTTGCCTAAGTGAGAGACTCCAAACAGGCTCGTAGAATGCTGACAACAGGGAAGGTGTGAAGTATCTATTATTATTACTTCAGAGGATCTTATCTTGTGTGAGATGGCTCATGTTTCAGGCAGTCTGCATAACTAAACCAAAATTCCTTGGCACTTTCATTTGATTTCTGCAACACGACACCGCTTGATTCCATCACAGGATGAAATAAATTGAGAGTTCTTTCTAAAATCTGAGGTCTAAATAAAGCATATGTTAAGTATAGGAATACTTAAAATATATTCATTCTATATGATACAAAAATACTGTCTTTTAGCTGTATGTTTTTGGGTGTCCATCTATGTGCAAGAAATTATTTTGTCTGAATTTGGATTTTCACCTAATATAAAAATATTTTATGAATTCTAGAAGCAGGTGGATATTTCATTGGTTAATCTTTACATGTCAGAGATGAGACACTGGTGAGGCACTTGAACGGGTTATGCATAGAAGCTGTGGATGCCCCATCCTTGGAAGTTTTTGAAGCCAGGTTAGATGGGGCTTTGAGCATTCTGATCTCCCATAAGACATGCCTGCCCATGGCAGGGGGGTTAGAATTAGATGGTCTTGAAGGTCCCTTCTAGACCAAACCATTCTATATTTCTGTCACAGACATCAGCTAATTAGTCATCTTAGCAACCTTCACCCTTGGGTTTTGTAGTGCACAGACAAAATTTTAAGCAGCGATAACAGCAAAATAAAAGGCCAGGAGAAGTTAATTTATTTTCTTTCTCTTTTTTTCTAGATAGCTTTCAGTGGTAACTTGGGGTAGAGACTAGAAAAGAATTGTAAATGTGACTGTTCCTAGCCACCAGCTTAGTTTTAAAACTGCGTTTTTAGTGGGGATAGGTGCCTGTGTTAGCATTTGCGATTGGCAGAATTCTCCTGCCTGGCAGTATGGAAGAATCTGGGAAGAGGAGGATTTTGATTCTTTCAAGTCTGAAGGTGAAATCTGCAGTGCCATATGGATAATATCAGATCCTTCACTCCTGTGAGATCTTTCCAGTATGTATTGCAAAGGCAAACTCATGCTTGATCTTCAAGGCTGAAATCTTAAAAGCAACTTCTAAATTTGCACTCTCACGCAGATTTTGCTTGTGTGTGACACCGACAAGTGCAGCCTAGAGGTGTAAGCAATGTGAGGCAGAATCAGGGATAGTAGAATATATGGAATCAAAGAAATGATTAAACAAAAGGACAACAAAGTACCTGCGTAAGCAAGAATTTAAAAAATAATAAAAAAAAAAAATGTGTGAGAGAATCCTTAAAAGAGAATGGAAGGGGGAAAAGCATTGCTCCGGGATGGGATTAATAAGATTTAACGGAATATGAGATAAAAGGCAAATAACAAATATCAGGGATTGGAGGCTGCATTGGAAGAAAGCACAACTAATGTTAGAAGGTGAAATGGCAGGCTGAAAGGGAGCTGTACACTGTCAGTTTAAAATATAGTTTCAAGATCAGCCTAAGTTGGTCTAAATTCCAGCTCCTTCTGCAGAGGGAGTCCTGCACAATCTTCTTTCTTTCCTCTGAATAGTGTGCTGCAACTGGTAATACAAAAAAAAATTAAAATTTATCCCAATCAGATCCTTGATCCGTCTGACTAACTGCTCATATCAACACTCCAGCTGCCTCAAGGCAAAGTGGAGGGAAGGCGTAGGAAAAGGCAGCATAAAATTGACTTAGGCTGACGACAGATCTGTGCTCTTGGTCTGAAAGTCATGGTGAGATTCTGAGTTATAAATTATTTAGAAGAGAGACTGGCTTGGAAGACATGGAGTGGTAACACAATGGAAGGAAGAAGCCACCTGAGACAGTACTTACTTAGTGAGCAGTTAAAATGGCTGCATGCAAAGGAAAAAAGATGCTAAAAACGTCTAAGAGGCAAAATCAAGCATTTAAAAGTCACAAAAAGGGAGTATTTATGGTTTTTTTGTATTTAATTCGGTATCCATGGGCTCACCTGCTGATGCAGTCTTTAATTACATGATCAAGTGGGGCATTTTTCCTATTCCTCACAAGTGGCTACCCTGTCCTGCATAAACCCAGTTGAGCAGAGCAGTGCCTGTGACCTGGGGCTTGCTTCACCTCCTTGTATCATGAATGACAAAGTCCAGTGCTCAGCAGTCCCACTGGAAGCTTCAAGCTTCCATCTCACACCCTTCACATGCATCTCCATCATGGGCTCCCAGCATATTCCATATTGACTTTTTATTGAACCAGTGTTACACCCACTGTTTTATTAACCCAGTGTTTATGGCTCCCAAAAAACCACATTTTTCTGCCCCTTTTGTCTCAGAGCAAGTGTGTCCTACATGTGCAGAATGTGTTAAGCTTACTTTAAAATGTTAATTCATTATTCAAGTTTTTCTTGGAATAAGAAGAAACTATATAGAAGGATAAAAGTAAATTCAGGATAAAATGGCTTCGGAGAAAAGGAGGCAAAAATTAGAATATGCTTTGTAATGAATGAAATATAAAGCTCTCAGGTTTTATTGGTTATCTTTTAAATGGTTTGTTTTAAAATATTAAATGGGGAAATTAGATTATGCAGAAATACACAGACACATGCTAAACCACATTATGGATTCCATTCTTTAAAAGAAAGGGTTTAAAAAAGCAGTTTACCCAGCCCTGTGAGAAATAAGATGCAGGCAGACGATGTCATGCTGTCTAGACTGGAATAAAAGATGTATTTTAAAAAAATCTTAGCTAACTTATTTAAATAAAATATTTTGAAAGTCTAGGAAATCGTAAGTGCTAGCTGATGATCTTAGATTTTGCTTTGATCATGTTCTATGGGTTCTGGTGTCTTTTCATAACATTTTTTAAAAACTTTATTTTCTCCCTTTTAACATACCTATAGAGAATTACATGCTTATAAGAAGTTGTGACTGATTCTTCTGGGTTATCCAGTTCAGTCTCTTGCTTTTGCATCCAAGATGTCATACAATTCCTTTCATGTACTGATCAAACTCCTTCTTACAACTATTTAGGGATTTTTTACTTCCCATACTCCATTTGGAGGCTGTTCCAGTTTTCTCGTTTCTTTTCCCCTTAAATATGTTCATGGCCTGCTTTTATTACTTTGTTTTTGGACTATTTGAGCCTCAGTGTAAGATGTTTACTGACTCAGAGCGTGGAGCAGTCCTGTTCACTGCCAGACTTAAAAAACAAAGTTCTTGCTGGACAGAGGCCAGCTCTTATGATGACTCCCAATTTCTTGTGGAGGATAGACGATGGTGTAGAGTTAGGCACAATAGGTTTCTGGTCATGCTCCCCATTTATGGATGACTAACCTTAAACCAGACTTCACTACTGACTTTCAGAGTGTAAATGATATGTCAAGAGCCTTACCCACATTTCTCCTTTGGAGGTTTGATCTTCCAGTGTGCAGTGCTCCACGGGGTTTTTGCAGACTCATTTTCATTTGGCGTAGTTCTCATTTCTCACTATAAATAGTTCAAGTAAGACAAAAAGAATCTTTGTTTATAGTTCTAGAAAAAGTCCTGTTTCCCCTTTGGATTAAATTTCAGTTGGTGAGAGCTGAGTTCTTAACATTTACACAGATTCAATATTCCAAGCATAAGTCTTTCAAGTATGAGGTAGCCATTATGCTCTAAGCAAAGTTATTTTCATATCGGACTATCTAATACCCTTAATCAAGAATGCATTGGATTTCACATAGCTTTGGCACTCTGTTACTGAGAAGCACTTCATTTGGGAAGCCAGAAGTTACTAACTTTTGATTCTGAGCACATTTTCTGATTTTAAAATTACTGGTAAAGGGAAGATGTATTTTTTTTATTTGTGATCCTTGAAGTATAATTTCAACTAGCTTTCAAAAAGCTATGGGTGCCAGTGTTGGCATACCCTCACCCTGAGTACTGTGTGCAGTTCTGGGCCCTACAATTTAAGAAAATGTGAAGGTTCTTGAATGTGTCCAGAGGTGAGCAATAAAGCTGGAACATATGTCCTGTGAGGAGCAGCTGAGGACTTTGGGATTGTCTAGTTTGGAGAAGAGGAGGTTGAAGGGTGACCTTTTTACAGCTTCCTAAAGGAGACAACATGAGGAGGGGAAGTGCTCAGTTCTTCTCCTGGGTGCCCAGTGACAGTACACATGGGAATAGTTTTAAAGTGGACCAGAAAAGGTCCAGACTAGATATGAAGAAACATTTCTTGAGAGGATGGTCAAACATTGGAACAGGTTCCTTGTAGATGTGATTGATGCCCCAAGCCTGTCAGTGTTTAAGAGGTATTTTGACAAGAATGTACTTGAACTTTTGGTCAGCCCTGAATTGATCAGGCAGTTAGACTAGATGATCATTTTAGGTTCCTTCCATGTGAAATATTCTATCCATTCACAATGTTTTTGTAGGAGAATAGACCGTAGGAAATTAGAAATGAGGCTGCGGCCGAGCCTCATCCCCAATGGGGTGCAGCTGTATAAGACAGGTGAACAGCATTGAAGAAGCACGAAATGCTGTGTATTGACCAAATACAAAAGAGTAAAAGGGCACACAGGTGTTATGCATGTGAGAAAGAAAGATATAAAGAGTTAGGAGGACAGAGAAGGTTTGCTGGCTGTGCTGTGGGGAGGAAGGGTCAGATGGTCGTGTGAGGGACAGAGAGGGTTAGGCAGTTGTGTAAGGGACAGGAAGGAGTTAGCCAGTCATGCAGAAGGAAGGGGGAAGGAGTCAATGTTGTGTGGAGCTGTCTGAGAAGTCTGCAGAAAAGGTATGATGGTTTTTACTATAGGATAAAAAACTGATGGCATCAGTCAGTTTGAGACCGCTGTCCAGAGGTGCCAAGAACCAATGCCAACGTATTTTCAGCTTTCTATTTCTGTTCTTTTTCAAAAACCTAGGAGTAAAGTAATGACGTAGAAGTTTTGCTTTGTTTGCGGCTTTAAAGTCGTAGCCCCCATGTGTGAAATGTTTTAAGCAATTTTATACATTACTATGTTATACAGGTAGTTAGTGTTTACCTAAAGTGAAATTACTGCATTTTTGATTTATAAAAAACTACTTTGCATATAATTTGTCATTATTTTTCTGTTGGAAATTTAATGTGGATGGATAAGACACAGTTCTATTTATCAGATATTTTTTAAATACCACAATAAGTAGAATCTACTATGACAGTGCTATTATACTACTACAAGAAGCAGTAACTGAAACAGTAAAATTTCACAGTGAATGAAGCAGCTGGAACTGTAACTCATATCAGCTGCCCAACACCAAACACTGCTTTCAGGTTTCTCCTGGGGACGTTGACATTTGCCTTGCCTGCAGAATGACTGTGCATGTTATCTGCAAGGCATTAATCCATTAGCAATGAGCCACCTTTAAACCTGGTGTAGATGTCCTCTTCCTGGAACAGGGTGTGTGTCACAGCATTAAGATTTCTGTATACCTATGTGAGCAAATAACTTCCCTCTTTGGATTTGCCCCATTTAACCTAGTGGGACTGTGGTTTCACATTTGAGTGTTTGTAGGAGTCAGCTCTGAGTCATATTTGTCCTGCAGACCTGGGCATGGAAGGGATTCAAAATCCCTGTGGGGGAATAGATTGCCAGTGTGTGCATGAACAAAGGTTGGGGCTGGGAAGGAGCCTAGAGTCCTCAGCACTAACTCTGTTCATCAATCCAGATGAGTTTATACTGGCTTAAAAGAATGCAGCAATGCACTCCGAAGTGTTGTTTACATTGCTGAAAAAAAGAAAAAAAAAAACGGAAAAAACCTCATCAGATTTTTTTCTTTTTTAAATTAGAATATGAATTATAGATCTGGAAAAAATAATAATTATATGTCATGGCTGCGTCTGATCTGTTTTCCTGGGATGCTTTGGATGCTTTTTGATTTCAAATTTCTTTTTCTACATGCTGTTGCTATGGATGTGCTCATCAGGGAGAGGGATCAGAGCAAATAATGTCATAAAAAATAACCTATAAGAGCTTTGTATTTCATGGGGCAGCATAGGGCCCATAGTTTGGAATTATTACTGAAGCCCTGTCAAAAGAGTTTGCAGCCTGTGGGTGGCACCTCATCATTCAGGGATTTTTTTTTTTTTACATGATCAAAGCAAATCAAAAAAGTCAAACTTTTTAACAATAAGATTACATTAACTAAAAATTAATTCTTACGTCCTTTGGAAAATATTAAGCATTCCATAAATCAAGAGGGGAAAATGAAAAAAAAAAAAGAATAAAGCCAACACGAAATATGATAGGGCAATAGAGATGAAATTAAGAAAAGCAAAATCAGAGATTTTCAGCATTTACGGGCAGTATGGGGAGGAGGAGAAGCCGAGATGGATGATGTAAACCAAGGTTTTCCTAACTTGACTTTTAGTAATCAAGTCATGATAAAATTGGATGAGTACAAAACCTTGGAAATACCAGCTGTGACCTGTAATGGCATGCCAAGCTCCTACGTAGTAAAGATGGATCAAAGTATTTGAGTATTGAAAAACAGGTGGCATCTTCAGATGGTTCCAGACCTAACTGCTGCAACTCCATTACCAAGAGTGTACTCCATTACTTGTGTACCACAGGCTGCTTAACAGAGAGCCTGCTGAAGAGAGTTTTGAATTTACTGAACAGAAGATACCTATGTTTCAAAATGTGATGAAATTAACTTATCACAAAGTGAGGCTATACTTTTAAAATTGCAACTGCAGTTACAGGTTAATTATATGCGTGGAAGAGATGGACAGGGGATTAGAGACTCCAAGTTCTTTGGGTAGCTGAAAACATGGGATGATGGGCAGTGGCTCTATTGGAAGGTCAGGAGGTCAAAGGGAATCCTTATATTCAGTGTTAGAAGTGAGTGGATTTGCCACACAGCAAGTCTAACTTCAGTTCCTGCAAGAAAAACACTGGGTCAAAATCTATGAGAGGGCTTCTGATTCCCTCCAGAGTTACTGCCTTTGGATATAGGAGACGCCAACCTAACCTGCCCATTTAATAGCCAGAAACGGGGAGACTGAACAAGAGAGTTAAATCCTAATTTGATGTTTGTCACCACAAAATTGAGGGCTTTTTTTTCATATAAATGGTTCCATCAATCCCGATGTTGCTCTACACTGCCATCTAAATGCTGTGTAGAAGAGTAGCTCTGTAATATTAAACTATTTTAAATAGAAAGTATGAAAAATGTGTTTAGTTAGAGGTTTAGTTAATTCTGCAGACTAAAATGACTTCAGTTATTTTTTAAGCAGACACCTCCTCACTTGCAGTCATTGGCCTCATGCCAATCCCAGCATCCATTTGGAATCATGCAGAGATTGCACTTCAGGAGTGTTTTAGCAATGTGACAGGCTTGCCTTCAAGTGTCCTGGCTGTAATTTGCTCACAGTAACCACATTCAGACCCACCCATGTGTTTCAAGGGTTAGCTTTCTGCTGTTTAGCTGATGTTTTTATCCAACACACCAGATCTCCCTGGCAGGATGGTTTGCAGACTCACAGAGCAGCAAAGTTGTGGTGAAGATCCTTCCTTGGCAGCAGAGGAACTGTTTTTCTCCCAAGGAATGCTGCTGCTTCTTTGGTCCTCCCACCTGTAAGCATGAGTGCTCTCACATAGTATGACAACAGTGGAGTTCAATAGCATAGAGTTCAATATAAGCATATAAGTTAATAGACTTGAGGAAGCAGGAGGATAAGCTGTCCAAAACCTTATACTTCCTGGAAAATCCCACTCTAGTGTCACACACTAACTTCCATCAATATTAAAGAGCAAAGACCTCTCTGAAAATCCTGCTAAGCTTCTGTCTTTGTCATTCTTAGACATGGATATTTCAAATCAGAGAGCAGAATTACTATTTTTTTTAGACAGTTTTTCTGAAACGCTGTAAGCAATGTGCTTCTTGCCTTCCTTCGCTCATCTTCTGTAACTTTTGTGTTTATTTGCTGATATCAGCTACATCTGCCAGGAGAATGTGAAGTTCAAAATACAATCCAGTCCCTAGAAATTCTTTCAGATGTGTGTCTGTACAAATGAGGAGAACTGCAGACTGTCTTGATGGGCTCCAAGCCTTGACAGCTCCAGACCCTCGGCATACTCTAACTAGAAGAGTCAGGTAATGGCTGGACCTTCTTAGACAGCTAAGAGACTTGTAATCAACAAAAGTTTGTAGATCCTCTCTGTAATGCTTTTGTTTATAAGCCTGACTTGATAACCACTCACATTTTTCATGGCCAACCATGGCATTCAGGGATGCTTGGCACTGTGCAAACCTTTTTCTGCTGCAACTTTCGTTAGAATTGTGCTAATTTGCATTGTTATTACAGCTTCTGGTGAGTTTTGAATAGTCTTATATATCACTAAATAGTTTATTTAAAATGCTTTTTGAGAAGGGTATTATTTTGAGGTTTAAATGTGGATGGTCTGGACGAAAAAGAATGTTCTTCTTTCTAGTCCTGTTTTGAGGATGTCTTCTGACACATGAAACTTTCATTATCCTTTAATTATTGATAGGAAGCATTTTCTTACCAGCATAGCACTTACACACAGTGAAATCACTTTTCAGGAGAAATTACTGCGAGCAATTTTTGGATGAGTTTCAGTTTTGCAAATTGCTTAGGTTTTTTTCCTTTGTTTTTTCTTGGTATCCCATAAATTAAGGCACAAATTATAAGCAAGATCGTTATGCTGTCATGAATAACTCAAGTACTAATGGCCTAATGCACTAAGCCTTAATTAGTAATATTGTATTTTTAAAAAGACAATATTGTGAATGAAACCTGAACATGTACTGTTTTATAACTGAGCTTCCCAGAAGATTTTAAATGGATTCCTCTTCTTAGTATGTTTTTAAATAATTGATACAACCACTTCAAGCCCTTACTAGACAAACGAATTATTGGCTGCTGGTGACAAAATTTGGTTTGGGCATAATAACTTCACGGAGACATGGCACTGCATACATCTGCTGCTCTAATTAGAAAGTTTGCCTAGGGTGCTTGTATCAGGAAGAGTGGGAAAAAAATAGTGCTCCACAATCTGTTGTAACAGAGTGATTCCCGCAAAATGTGATTTATACAAGATTTCTGTTTAACTCCTTCTCTTCTGCTGGAACATTCTGATACCATTTTAGCAAATTGTATACAGGTGGGACAGTACTGGCCTTACCTGAATGAGCTGCCTGCTTGAAAATGCCACTTTTGTGTGCCAGATTTAGGGCCTGCAAGTGCATTGTTCCATGGTGCAAAAGACCATTTTGTTGTCTTCTGTAGAACAGACCATTGAGACCATTGCTGCTCTGTCTTACAGAAGTCTACTAAGAGGTCTTGAGTTGTTCCAACTGCAGAGATTAGCCAGCAACTTTAGTGTCAAGTCTCTTTATTCCAGTAGACTCTCAATTTATGAGTTTTTAACACAGAGAGTGAAAATTAGGACTAACATCTTAAAATGAGTTTTGGTAGCCCAGTGACAGCCATAAATTTTTGGGGGGAAACTTAAGCTGAGACTAAAATCAGTTGCTGTGAGACAATGATTGAGTGCATGTTGTTTAACCAGGGAACGTGCAGCACTGGAAACTAAGCCCCTTCTTACTGGAGTGTTGGAATTCATCCAGTTAGGCAGCATTCTGCTCAAGAGAAATAGCTGTTGTTATGGGAAGAATTAATTGGAAGTGTATGAGTAAGACTGAAATTTCTTGTTGCTGACTTTATTCACCAAGTATTTCCTGAAAAATGGTTAGTTTCAACAAATATCATGTGTGTTCCATGACAACGTACAGCAGGAGTTTGGTGTCATGGAACTACAATTTATTGCAGCTTTCTGAAGAAAGTTGGTAGGCTTGGTGGAGAGTGTAGAGAGCTAGATCTTGTTCTCCTTAGACCTCATTTAAGTTAATAAATAATTCCAGTACAAGGTACTTGAAGAGTGCTGAAAATAAAGCCAAGTGGAATTTAATTTAAAGAAAAGGAAAGAAATAATGCTAAAAATGTTTATGCTTTGGAGGAAGTAAAATGTGGTGAGGCACATGAAATTCTCTGTTATCAACCAATCTGAATGTTTCAGAGAATAGATAAATGTCTTAAAGGCAGGTAAAAATTTTGTGGCAGATGAAACTCTCTTTTGCCTGTCAAATGATCTGTTCATACTATGCTGTTGCTGAACAGCAAAGAGGCAGAGCAACTCTTCAGATATGCTAATGAAATGTTTATGACAGCAAAATCCAATATCAGAAATTGGAGAAATGTAGCGACCTGAGATGAAGGTGTACTTTGGAATATCTGTTGTTATTTTGAATTTTCCTTATCCAAATCTTTACAAAGAAATTATGAAGCAGTATGATGCTGACATACATTTATAGACACACGGCCTGACATACAACTGGATTTGAATTTATTTCTTCTATAGTTTTATGCTCTATCTAATCCAAGTATTTAGGTAGCTTGTTAGCTCAGTAGTCAGTGTAACTATGAAAGTATTTATCTTGTTTTCAAGACCAAAAATGATGATGGTAGAATGGTATATAGAATATTTATACATATCCACAAATTTGTGGATAAAGAGCAAAAAAATCTTTATAATATTTCCAGGAAATATTAGAAATTTTCTAAATAATTAAAAGATAATGGTTTTGTTACAGGATATAGGGAGAAATTAGAAAGGAAAGAAGGAGGGGAAGCTACAAGTTGTTGTCATTTATTTGTTCCCCCAGCAGCAAACACCTAAAAATCAAAGAAATCTGATTGGAATGATGACAGACTTTAGATCACCTGGAGCTGGAGTTAAGTTTATTTTCCCTGTTAGGTATGCTTATGGTGTTCTATTTATGGGTATTTGAGAGGTTTTTAAAGTTTAATTTCTGCTGAACTGAAAATAGTTCATGGTTCTAGGGAGGATTTCATAAGGGAGAACTACATAAAATTCCTTTCTTCTAGATGATTCTGCCTTTTCAGTGGGTTGTTGGCTTTTATGCAGTGTTCTGTGTTCATCATATAACTTTTGGCATATGTATTATTCATGATGGGACTGGTACAAGTTTTATGAATGATTTCACTGTTCAAAAGAACATTAGGAAGAATGAGCAACATTTTGAATGCACTGGTACTCTACTTGATCATGTTGGGCATACACCAAGACTTTTTGTGTGTTCTTTCTCAATCACTCTTGATACACAAGCAAAATTGAATTACATATAGAATGGCATTTCAGCAGCAAAGATGCATCCCATTCTCATTTGTCCTGCTTGCCTCATCAGCACAAAAGACCACATAGCAGGCAGTTTCTCTTCTGCCCTTCTCAAGTCCCTAGGCAATGGTACAAGACCAAAAGCGTAACAGGAGGCAGTTTTTATCTTCAAATCACTTCCTTGTTTCAGAAATGATCACTCTTCATAAATAAAATGTAAAAAAAAAAAAAAAAAAAAGAAAAAATAAATGAGAATCAGAAGCTTTGTTCAAAAAGTACAAAGATAGCTAAAACCTAAAATGTGACAGCTTAGAGATATTTCCATGGCTGGAAGTTCAAGGGTCTTATTATCTTTCTATGAACTTGACTTCCTGACCAACCTGGTATAAGGAGAGGCCTTTTTCCTTATTTAGGACATCATGGGAATATGCTGGCAAACAGTATCATGGAAGATCTAGTCAAGCCAGAGAAATTAATGGGAGTAAATACATTTCAAATCACACATGGGAAAAACTGTTACTTCCAAGTGCAAGTTTACAAGCTTTGACTAACACTGGAAAAGCTTTTTGGTCAGACTTCCACAGGAAGCAAGGCTTTCTGCCAGCACGATGTGAAAAAAGCAGGTGGAGGTGGGCATGGAGTGATGATCTCCGAGGTGTTTTTCTGTTGGAATGAGTTTCTGAAACAAAGTATTCAATCTTGTGCCACAGCAGCTCAGGAGCAGGATGTGGCAGAATGTTGTCCTAGCACTGCGTGATCAAGGTAAGAAGGATGAGCAGTCAAAACCCCAGCTACACGTATTTTTGGGCACATGTTAGTAGACACCAGAAGTTCATTGGATCTTCTCTGTGGCTGTAACAGAGAGCTGAATGAAATATAAGGCTTGAAAACAATAAAGAAAATACAGCCCTAAATATTTTGAGTGTAATAGAACTATATGCCAGCAGGCAGTAGGGGCTGACAGAATAAGTCATATCAAGTTGTTATATATGTATTCATACAGAAAGATAGATGGATGAAATAGAAGAACTTAGATTTTATGTGATATTTTAAGCAGAAAAGAAAACAGTCCTTGTTAAAAAAAACAAGGTGATTATTTTTTGTGTCAGATGACTTAAAGGTTGGATGAAGAAAACTAAAACGTGCTGTCAGGTAACTCTGAAGGCATCCTACAATACTTATTTTTTAGGCACACTGTCTTAACCAGTACCAATTTTGAAGTTACTGATTTTTGATAATCTTTTGAAAGTGCCACGTGAACAGTCCTCTGTTAAAGCTCTGTCACTTTTTTTTGCAGTGCAACTTATTGCAGGCTGCAGAGCTGAACTACAGACTAGAATAATCTCTAAGAAAAAGGCTAAGATCTCAGTAAAGTAGCTCTCAAACAGAAGTAGTAGAAGATGCAGAGAGATCACTTAAACCTAGTTGCCTTATTCTAGTTCATTATTATTGTTATTTGCATGTGCTGCTGCAAATTATATGTAGACTGAGTTGGTTTAATTTGAATCTCAACTATTTGTTGTGTAATAAACATCATTATCTGCAATGTACCTCCTTTTCTTTGGTATAAGAACACAGTTGTGTATGGAGGAGTGTAGGAGACACTTTGAAGGAAATGATAATGAAAATATATAAAGGAGAGCTGCAATCGTGCCTGGGCTCCTACAGAGTCCCTCCAATACTTGAAGCATATTTTCTGCTGGCTGGAGAGTTGCTTGGGTAGTCACATTCACATGAATTGGGGACTTCATGAATAAGAGTGCCTCATACAGATGCTTAAAGAAATTTTTCCTCCTGAGCTTGCTCTTGTGAGATTTATTGTGATGGAAGACTAAAGACTATTCCAGGCCAGTATTTGGTAATTGCGGAGAATTTTTCAGTCTGCTGTCTGCCTAGGTATTCACAGTTTTCACAAAACTCAACCTCGAGAAATGCATGTATGTGTGTAGTGACTGTGTGCTTTATTTCTCTGCAATGATATTGCATGGAATGTACTTGTGTATTTTGTGTAGAGAATCAGGTTTGGGTTACCTTATTCAAGGCCCAGTTTAGTTACTGTCTTCTGTGGTTTTGATTTTCACTGTAGGACTTCTCACAGACAGCTTTACTGGTGTTTTATTATGAGTCATGGAAGTCTGCTAGTCTTATCTGTTTCTGCCTAATTTCATCTGAAAATTTTAAAATAGTATTGAGTTTCCTTTTTACTGAAAGCTTAACCTATGGGATAAGATTTAAAACATTACTAAGATGTTGCCATTCAACATGATTCAGTCTAGAAGTTCGAAATCCACCCCAATAGCTAACATTCATAAGCACTGAGGTTTCTGACTCTGTGGGTAAGCTCAGTGTTAAAATCCCTCTTATTTACTTGACCATTTTGAACACTTTAACATATTCCATCACAAGGTCTCTCGCTGCACAGAAATATTTTAAATAGCTCTGTTAGAGTGAGTTCAAAGGATGATCTATTTGGCATGCATTCTTCAAAGCAAGACTACATTTTCCTGCAACAAAAAAAATGTCTTACCTCTCCCCCTTCCTACTGTGAGTTGTGCCAGAGCTGTCATTTTTTCAGTCAGGGTTGTTTATAAGAAGGACCTGTATTCTGCTGTTCAGCACAGTAGAAACCCTTGAGTTTTCAGTTTTAGTGTATAAATATTGATTTTTGTACCTCACCGGTTTTGTTAGTTAATTCAGAGGTTATAGCATTTTTTTGTTGAATAAATGTCTTTAAGGAAATAAAATACAGCACCTCATGAAGACTAAGTGCCTGTTTCAGAAAGTGATCATTTAATCCCAGCAGCTAACTATGGTCTGTTTGGGGTATTCTGTCTTGGATCTGATGGATTTTGTTGCTTAAGAAGGCCCTTGTCAAAAATGACCGCAGATGGCTGTTTATGTGCAAGCTATGCAAAATTTACACAAGGATTCAAGTTAAAGGCAACAAAGCTCTTGATTCTTGTTAGATTCTTAGCTATTCTTGATTCATTTCCTATAGCAGTTTGCTTAATTCTTTCAACATATCTTTAGATTAAACAAAAGTATTATTTCTCATTAGAAAGCCCTCAGTTTTGCAGGACTCTCTTGATTTCACATTTCTGTTTTCAGTACTTCAGGATAAGAACAGAGGATAAGTTAGAACTGGGAATGGTCCCATGCTTTGATCCAGTGAAAGTGCTCTTCATAAAAAGCCTTTATAGCTAGTTATCTGTGGAAAAACTGCACTTTGAACCTCAGGCTCATGCTGTGGGATTTGATTCCTAGAAGTCATATTTGTGGCTCACTGACCAACCTTTGCTCCCCTTCCTGTGAACCTGACTTCAGAACTCCAGCCAGTTGGAAAGCACTTCTGTAACCAGAATGAGAACAGCCTCAGGCTTGCAAAGATTACAGATAGAGGATACTTGGCAATGTGAAAAATCATCCTCACTGGTGTATATTTCAACACTTCTCTGAAAGCTCAGTTTTGCAGGTTGTTGTGCGTTCAGCCACCATCAATTCCTTCTGAAACCAGTGAACCAAACCGTCAGTTTCATAAATCAGGGAAACTGCTACTGTCCCAAAGATATGCTTGATTACCACACAAAAAAAGCCACATCAAGCCTGAAGATGGACTGAATTTTCAGGTCTGTTTATTTTAAGTCTTCAGTTCTACCCAATGCTTTTTGGTACTAGGAAAACTTTCTGGTCAAATAGATTTGTGGCAGAGGTTGATGCATAGATTAGGAAGCTCCCTTAGCTTTTCCTTTTCAGAGAGTAATTATTTTTTTTTTTTTAATTTTTCCCCATAAGCATTGTATGTCTCATTCCTCCTCCATTGGTTAGTAATATGTGAAAAGCCACCTCTGACTTACCATCAATTCTTCTTCCAAGTACTTTCAGGTGACATTTGATGAGTAGCACCAGTTGTGCAGTATAAACAGGTGGCAACATTTCAGTTAGTCTGTGCAGGTAGTCTCTCCCTCAGACTTGATGAATTAAAAACTTGGTGGTGTTCCCCAGAAAATACAAGAAACAGATCTTCATTGCAATGAGGAAATTGTGGAAAAAATTGAGGGAGAGCTAACACAGCAATTCACATAACTCAATAATGCCTGCTTTGTCAAATTTTCCACAAGTTTGACAAACACAAACAAGAGCAAGGAAGGAATGGGAAATGAAAGGGTAACAAGTACTCTTGTGTTTGCCCTTGTCCTCATCCTACAGTCTTCCAGAGAGCCTCACAAAGTGCTCCACACCAAATGAGGTTTTTTACCCTCTGAGCCCTGGCAGCTCACCCTTAGGGTTTCCCAGTAACTCCCACTGCCTTGCCCACACGGAGAATGACAGCTCAAGGCTTTTTGTCAGAAGGCTTTCTGTGCATTAGTGGATCAGAATTTCAGTCTTGTGAGAAGGCACTCCCTGCTCAGATTCATTATTTTCTAAATGCTATTCCTTTCATATTTAATTTTGAAGCTATTCAGCAGGGCAGCCACTCCTAGCTCTCTCCTTCCTCTGCCAGGCTTTCATTCCTTCCTGTTTCATCATCAGCATGAAGCAGATGCTTTGCACTTAACTGCAGTGCCTGAGTGTCACAACTGCAAATTTTGTTTGGGGCAGAAATCTGACTCTAGTTGTGCAAGCCTGTCTTCACAGGTGCAGTGGTGGCAATTTTTTCTGCCCCTTAGTGCATAGGTAGGAGCAAATGTTCTTGCTATGATGCTTACTTAGAATCTGAGTATTACATCTTTCCCTTTGGATTGTACCTGAACATAAAGAAGGGTCAACTTTTCACAGCTCTTTTACAGTTTAATGTACTGCAGTTTCTTTGGTCACTGAAAGTGTCAACTTTACTATAAGGAGAAAACACCTTGCAAAGTGTCTCAGTGAAGATATTGCCTCTCCATAACTGTCTTCCTAATCCTTTAAGCCTTTCCCAGCCCAAATTCCTGTCAAATTCATAGGAATGCAAGAAATCTAGGACAACAACTTAAAACAATTACCAAGATCAGTCTCTGTTTGAATAATGCAATAGTTGTATAAATATTGAAGTTAGGACTCTACATTTCTGTTTGCATTATTTCTGGCAACTAATCCTTCAAGAAGCCAGGGGGTTCATAAGTGAGAACGGCTGATAGCTTACATAACTTATTTTTATGCTTGTTTTTATTGTGAATCCTTGCCTGGATGTAGACAGAAAAAATTGCAGCTAAAATTCCATTCGCTACGTATTAATTTTTAAAAATTTTTAATTCTTTTAGAGGTGGCACAATAGCTAGCAAAGAAGCTGCATTTGCATATGTTATCTAAGATAACTTTCTATGTTTAAGGTAGGGGCTGCGTAAAAATTATTTGCATAATGACTGTTGGGGTATGGCAGTAATAAACAAATCTTGTCAATAGAACTGCCAATAGAACTAGGAGGAAGAAAAACAATTGAGAGAGCACATTAGCACTCCAAAATATATACTGTTAGTTCCACAAGAAAATAATTACTAAGCTGATAAACACTGGGAAGGGTTTTCCTTGCTGCAGATAGAGTGCAGCTTCTCATTCCCATTTTAAAATAATATTTACAATGACATGTTTAATCAATAAATACATATACATAAAGCAGATTTACTGATAACTATTTGCTTAAGCATTAGTGCACCTATTTCTCTCTTTCCAGAGTCTTTGCTGTGTACTGTTCAGCATCCATTTCCTGCTAAGTATTGATGCTCAGCATCTCAGGGAATTGCGGGGAGAAAGACTTTGAGAAAGAGTTCTTTTCACCTTCTTTGAAAAAAAGAAGCAAATGTTAAAGAACTCAACCCAAACTTAAGGCTTAAAAATTAGTAGTTTGGGACATGGGTCACTGACAAATGCCATAGCCTTCTATACTCTTGCTCTTGCGCTGTGCTCCTCCCAGGTAAAGGCAGAGCTCCTAGAATGATTTTCACAAAGGATGTGCCATGAGCAGCCAAGCTGCCATTCTAAAACTGGCGTCCCAGCAGCAATATTCTTGACTAGTTTTTAATCTTCTGATACAAAATACACTGCTTGTTTTGATTAACCTAATGTCTACAGGACTCTGTGTGAATCTGTATTGAACATAACCCATGTGAGAAATTCTTATATTTGCCCCTTTAGAGTGACCTAAAAAAAGATGCGTATAGGACCCAGTCTCTGAAAGGCACCAAACTTCCACAATGTTTTCTGTGATTCTTCACATGAGTACCTTTGAGGATCTAAGTCTTGCCCTTTTGATAACCCGACCTGAACTGATGTACCTTAGCCTTGAAGCAACTATTGCGCTAAAATATTATTTTGTGAATCAACACCTATCACAATAAGACTTCTTTTAGTCTCAATCAGATATGGATCTTAGGATGAGAAGCCTCTTCAGAGAGCCATTGACTGTAAATACCATGCATTTCCCTTTAAACTCTTGAGGAGCTCCCTTAAGCACACCTGTTAGCCAATGTAGAGAGCTGGGAATTTCCAGAGGGTCATTCAGTTATTCGATGGATCAAGGTGCCCTCAGTTTTAAGAGGACAATAGTCCTCAGGTAAATGAAGTGTTTTAGTTTTTCCTGAAAAGACTTAAGAAATATTTCTGTAGGAACATAAATAATAAATATTGCAAGGATCGTAATGGTTTTCAGCTATGATCTTACAGACCTCCAGGCCTCCCTCCTTAGGGATCAGTGAAAAGTAATTAACAATAACAACTCACTGTTAAAAATTTTAATTTTGTTATCTAGGCATCCATGCATTCATCCTAAAATTATTGGGTAATATAAATGGGAAAAAAATCCCTGAAAAACACAGAGAACTGCTTCGTCACAGCTGAAAGATTTTAGCATGCCAGATTATGATACAATCAAAGATACTTCTTAAATATCCCAAAATCATAAGGGTTTTTGTTGATACATCTAGAGACAATAGTTATCTTACACCACTTCCTCCTGGGAGCTCCATTTTCCATGTTGCTGTATTTTCCCAGGGCTCACTGAAGCTTCATTTCTCCTAAAACCAATCATCCTGAAATAGGTCTGTGTTTCTGAGTCAGTTCTTCCAGTCTGATATTATTAATGAGTGGCAAAGGGGACGTTTGAAGTGCAGTGCCGCAGTCGTCCACATGCCTTTGTATAACGTCAGCTTGCCTAGTAGGTAAAGAGTGAGGCCTCGCAAGAGTCCAATTCTTTGAGCTGTCTCTGTTCACAATGATGGCAAAGAACACAAGTAGAAAGCCATGTAAAAAGACAGAGGCAGTTCACCTCCAAAGACCATAGCCAGTGAGAGCAACAGGGACATTTACATAGACATTTGAGGAGATTTTGTGTTGAGGGCATACTGTCAGAGAGGGGATCACTGATTCACCTTTATTTACTGCCCAGCAGCATTTGGAGAGTATTTCCTTTTCTCCTACTTGTATTCATTCAGATCTCTGCTTGAGGTTCTCATGACTAACCAAGAGGGACAATTTACATTAGCAACTTTATAGAGAACTGTGTAGGTAGAGTGATGCAGGCAGTTGAATAAGAAGAGATCACACAAAAGGATTTTGTTCAGAAAATGAAAATCTACAAAGGAAAATAAATCACCATCCCAATAGATAGTTTAATCTTAAGTGAAAATTGTGATTGTGTAACATTTGAGTGTTTAAACATTTCATCAGAAACACAGTTTTACTCAGAAGCAGACATTCTAATGTTCAATTTACAGCTGCCTACGTTTTTTGGGGGTTTTTTTGTTTTTTTTTTTTAACACAGACCAAAAAAACTCCAAGCCTTTTTACTGAACTTATTCATTTGTGGTGAATTTTGCCAGGGCAGGCCCACAGGCTGTTTTTCTAGGGTGGCATGCCTAGACTTAGTATCTGCAGTGTTTGAGCATGGCAAGTGCTAATTTTGGAAAAGTCACAGACTTTTCCTCTTTTTTTCTTCAGGAGCATGAAAACATTTCTCATCTGATTTTCATTGTCTTAAGAGGTCAAATGTCTAGTGACTGGAAAATGGGAAATGTTTGATATGGTAGTTTGAGTCAGACTTTTTGAATGCTTGTTTACTTGTACAGAAATAAATAGAGACTTCAAATCAGTACCTTGTCTTATTAGCAGATGAGAATTCTGTGAAAAGACCATACTGCCTTGTCCTTAAAATGCTCTTAGGGCATGGTAATCTGATAATAACCAAACACCATGGAGCGGTCTTGTTATTTTTTATAAAATCTTATTAGTTATGTGAGTAAAAGTATGTGGGAAAAGATGAAAGATGAAATTGCTCATTTGGTACAGCTTCTCTTCAGCTTATTAATATCTTCCCTTAAATGTTGATCAGCTACTCTGAGTTCCTCACTGAAATCACTTCTGGGAGTAAACCTGCATTATCTGTGAGCAGTATGACTTGATGGAGGTAAGGTGAATGATGCAAATCTTCGAGTTTTCTTAATACAGACAGTGACAGAGAGATGTGTCATTTTAGGGGTGACATTTTTCCACCTCTCTTTTTGCCATCAGGTGGGCTTGAATTTTGAGCAAGTTGTTAATCAGTTGAGGGGTGGGTGTGTGTGTGTGTCAGTGATTTTAAGTGCAGGTGGTTAGTTTTTCAAAGGAGTTAAAGACCTAAAACCCCTTCATATGTCACAGGCTAAGATCAGGGCTCATTCTGGTGAGCCTTTATGAAAAGCTGGACATAAAAGTAAGGAGTCAAACTCAGGCCTCATGTGGTCTGAAATCATGTTCCATAGACTGATTCTGCAGGACCACATCTAGGAAAACCTTCAGGAGGCAGATACTTCCCTCTAGGGTAGTCTTTTAACAACCCATTAGATTTTCATGAAAGAGAGTTCTGTTAGCTGTTAAATCAGTGAACTCTTCTTGGCCAAAATCCCTTCTCAGTTCTCAGAAGCCTCTCTGGAGCATCAATATATAATGCTAGAATAAAAAGGCAACAGTGAAGTCAGAGTTCATGTGGCTCCCTTCTCTATCCCTATGTTTACACATTATAAAATGGGATCTCTCTGAAATAAAATTATTTCCCCTGAAATATTCTGAAATCCCCATCCTTGTGAGATGATTCTCTAGGTCTCTATGCTACAAAAATGTTTGGATGGCTGTGCTGCTACACTGATGTCCTGACAGGTAGAAAAATATAGTGGTCTCTGCCACATGTTGGAGTTCCACATTCAGGTTCAAGACTGAAACTGGTCTGCTGGTCTTCAGCATTTATGGCAGCAATTGCAAGCTTTTAGGTGACATCAGGAGTATGCTAACGTTTTGAATAATGAACCCATCTGTTCATCCATCATTCAAAACTTCCTGTTTTTGAGCAAATCCTACTCTGGTTTGGGATCTAGAGTCTCCTCTGAAACCTGTGTGTTTTGTACGCAAGTATGAACAAAGTCAATGAGTATCTTAAGGGATGAGATTTTTTTTTTCCTTTTTGGAATTAGTTTTACCCAAAGGGAAGGCTCACTATGGACCAAATAACTAATACAAGTATTTCAATCAAGTGAGGCACTTCAGTCAGCAGTTCCAAGCTTCACTGAATTAAGGTCATTGACAATGCTAATTAACATTAACCATTAAAGCATTAAATCTTTCCACCTGTAGAGAAGTTCTTCATTAATTATGTTTCAACATTAGAAATCTTTGTAAGTGAATTATGATAGTGGCAGTGCTTCTGCTTCTTTAGTGGAGGGAAGGTGCATCAGGGATATGCCATAAATAACCAGAGATGGTTTCATGGTTCAGACCCTGAAATTTGGCAGATGTGATTACAGGTCTGAGCTCTACCCTTATTACAGGTTGTTTTTTTGTATGAGCATGGTATCTTAGTTTTCTAGCAAAAGAACAGTAATTGACATTTTCTTGACTGAAAGTGTTATCAAGCACTTAGGAACCAGCTGCCCAGGGAAGTTCTTGAGTCACCATTCCTGGGGATATTTAAAAGTCATATTAATGTGACACTTAGGGACATTAATTAGGGATGGACTCGGCAATCTTGGGTTGGATTCTATCATCTTAAGGGACTTTTCCAACTTAAATATTTCTGTGATTCTATGATGTACTTTTAGGGGGAGTGGCTTAAATTATGTGATCTAAAGTAGCTATCAAAATCTATGTAAGTATTTATAGTAAGTTTAAGAAACTGATTGGGGAAATTAATGAAGAAAGGAAGTATTTCAGTCCTTAGTTCTACATTAACGTTGTAAGTTTATCTTCCAACACATTCAGCATAACCTTTTAAAATAGTAAATTGTATTCAGAAAATTATTGCTCAATCATTATTATTCAAAATTATTCAAATAAATTCATATTGGTTCTCATTTGGTGCTTTCATGCTTTATTTTCATTTTAGGTCATAAGAACCATGAGTTTATTCTACCTGGCAAAACAAACATGTAAGGAAAAAAAACACCTACATCACATACTTACTTAAAATTACCTATACAGGCTTCTGTTTGTTGTTTCATAGTATTTTGTAAAAAGAAAATGTATTGTAAATTCAAGGCTGATGAATAATTTTACACCTTGCGATAGTGTACATACATAAAGTTAGGAGTTTTTTTCAAAGTAAGGGTTAAAGCTTTTGTCTTCAAGTCTTTGAAGGGTATTATGGATCATAAAGGAGAACACAGCTGAGCAGAGACATCTGGTTAAATATGTTTTGAAGTAACCCATAGAAGGTATACATGGGTTAATGCTTTATTTGTTTGGGTAGGGGGTTTTTTTGCTTTACATCAAAACATGAAACTTTCACATGTTCAATCCTGTATAATTGAGATAGCTCAGGTTTGTGGGGTGCCAAAGCTGCATGTCCAGTTGTGAACTGTCAGTCAAGTTAATAAGTATGTGTCCTGTTGAATGCTTCTGTCAAAAGAAAATTGTTGATGGAAACGATGACTTTTTCATTAAATAATATTAAAAATATTTAATTGGCTTGAATAACATTTTTCTTGCTCATAAATTTCTAATTTTTAGCATCCAAGAAGAGTATAATTTGATTGAATGTAAATATAAGTTGGATTTTCTCTTCCCAAACTAACTGTTCTGCAATTCTGCATCAAGGGCTTTCTCTTCCATCTTCTTTACCACTATTTCTTAAAAATAGTGGCTTGCTCCTTGTAGTCCAGCTAGATATTACTCTGTCCTGAACTTATGTCCATTATCTGCTCAAAGGAGAAGTAGCTGTTCTTAACTACATTTCCCAAATCTTTAGTTACAGAGACTATTAGGACACCACTTTGACCATGAATAATTCATACCAGCATGATTTCTTTCAGTTTACTTTTGATTCAGTAGAACAATTCAGTAAGAGGGATGCTAAGTCTAGATTTTACTGACAGTTCAAGAAGAGCTATGCGATATGAATTTTAGGGTACTTAAAGAACATTCTGTTTTGTTTAACTTCTGGTCAAGTACCACACCTGAGTTTTCATAACCTGGCTCCCTACTGCACTAGTCTTGTGTTACCAAATACCATTCCAGTGACTCCAAAAAGGCTTTGCACCATACAGCAGGTTAATATAATAGGACATCAGGTCCAACTAAGTATAATATAGGAGATGAAGTATAGAGACCTAGAGTGTTGTCAACTTAAAAGATTTTTTTATTAATTATTTTTGTGTAATGATGCTTTTATTGTTTTATTGGATATAGTGACAGTATCAGTTACCTAAGGTGGGTTTGTAGGTTAAGAATCAGCTTTTGCAAATTATGATCCAAGTACTATGAAGCAATACTTTAGGTTGAATGATTCATCTTGGAAACAGTATTTTAGATGAACCAGAGGATGGAACAGAGTGTTGATAAATGAGCTGATGCACTAGCCTTTTTCACATGGCTAGCTAATAATGCTTCGGTGTTGGTCTGCATTGGCTCCCCTAACAAAGCCAGATACGGTTACTGTTTTCATGTGATTTTGCTTTTTCTTCTTTCTATTTTGCCACATTCTCATGAGAAATACTGAAAATTTTATACTGGAGTTAAGACTTGTATGAGGAAGTTGGTACCCTGTTTGTCAAGAGTACAAAAGTTAACTATTAAATAGGTGTTTGAAGTTCTGACACAAGCTTTATCAAACTCAGTTTTCCTGCCTGCTGTGCTCAAGCTATTACAGATGTCCTCTGCTTTGAATGATATAGAAAACATGGTATTTTCTTGAAGGAAGCCTCTGTGAGATTTATTATTGGGTAGAGCTGTTGACTGATTTAGGAGTTGCAGTACCTTTTTCTGAAACCTTAGCATTCTGCTGAAATGAATGACCGCGTGTTAGCCATAGCCCCCCTTTAATCCTTCATCTCCTATCTCTTTGCTTGCTGATGTTTTTTTGCACTAATTTGGAGCACTTCTTCCTCTGACATTCTGAGAAACTCTTAAGTCATCAGTGACACTTTTGAAACACAGAAGCATCACAGTGCAGTGTAGTTAATAACAACGCCTTTCTATCTCATGGATTTAGTACTTCTACTGTAACCACTAGCAATTTAGTTTGCTAGGTGTACAGCATAACACAAAATCTCTCTATTTGAAAAAAAATTAACATTGTCAGCTGGATTGATTAGGAACATGCAGTAGTCCTTGATGTCACACGAGTGTATCTTTGGAGATCAGAAGGGTGTTTTGGGAGAGAAAGGAGAACAACATTGAATTCTTGTGGGGGTGTATTTTCCCTCAACCTGTAATTATTCTGTGTATTTGAATAAAGTATGTTTCATTTTTCTATGTATTTCCTATTTGTAGAACATGGAATTATAGCTTGTACCCCATCTATGCCATGGCTAGAACATTGCAGGAGACGTGTTTTCTAAGGCTGGTTGGACTAAGTCTGGCCCATCAATCAGTGCATTTGGGTAATGAAGGCAAGAAGTGAGTTTAGATTTTGCAGCACTCACCATTTCCCAGGGAGCAGAGGGAAGGTTCCTCCTCTGTAGCACAGTCATCCTTGCCTTGGTGAGGGCAGCACATCCCAGCACGTTTTACCAATAGCTCCTCTCTTCTGTGGCTTTCCCTAGAGCTGAAGCCTTGCCCTTGGCTCCTCTTGTTTTGGTGTGCTTTCCCTCCTGCCTCTCCTGCTACCTGCCTGTGGCCACAGCAGGGCACTAACTCCATACTAGCTTCTAAGATGATTGGCCATGCAGCTTATGACCTCCTGTTCTGTTCCATGTGCCACTTGCTGGCAACCCGGCTGCCCAGAGACATGTCTGCAGGATGGATGATTCACAGGTATCACACAGAGCAAGATCTTTTTCATTTCCCTAATGGCTTTCTGCTTTTCTTTTTGAAAATAATGCTGCTGGTATTTTCCATTAAAATCTTCTGAATAAACACTTTTCTTCGACCAATGTTCTTATGCTCTTTTGTTTTTCTTATATGTATGGTATAATTCTCTTCTCCCACAAACAAATTCCAGATCCAAAAGTCGGGCAAATATTTTCAGTTTACTTTTTGTCACTGTCATTTGTATGATTATGTGTAACAGAAGTTTATACTATAGAATATGGAGACTTGTCATTGGCTGAGTAATTTTGAACAGGAGAATATTCTGTGGGAGAACCGGTATAAAATCGGGCATGTGCAGTGACTGTTGTTAAAGTACTTTGGAATTTAGTAGTAGTAGTAATGGAACAGGAAGTTGATAAATATTTTCAATTTATAGCTCCTGATATTTGAATTCAACTTCATTGTGACTAGCAGAAAATGGGTCAAATTCACAGCACTGCTATGAAAATTTCCCTTCTCACCATGACAAAGAGAAAATGAAAAAATGTAGGGAGGTAAGATAAACAGGAAATTTCACTGCAGCATTAGGCACCAAGAATAGTGAGGTACTATTTTGAAGAAATAAGTGCTGTGGCAACTGGCATTATCTTTGGATCAGTATTCATGAAGTTTATAATTAATTAGAATATGTTCCTACTCTTGCTGCAGAATTTTAACTCTACAGCGTTTTAGCACGCTCTTTTTTCTTTGACCTAAATCCGTCTAATTTTTTGTCTTTGTTAAAAGTACAGAACAAAAACACTATTGTGTCTTGTGCTGTGCTCAAGCAGATCAAGTAAGTTTGCATTGCTAAGCAAGGCATATACATTTTAGCCATCCCAGAAATGTATGACCCTGACACAATTAAATGAGACGAGTGTCCACATGGTGGAAATGTTAACTGTTTTTGCTTAAACCTGTTTGTAAAACAGGCCAATAGGGGAGCAAAAGAGAGGGACAAATCTGAAAATGTGTTCAGGCATAATAACACTTAAGTTTAGAGAGAAGAGCATTTTATTTTGTAGATGTAAATGAAATATCATTACGATTCAATGTCTTCAGGAGAGTTCTTCATTTACATTGGTTATTTGTTGGCATTTCTTAAGGATGAGTTAATATATATGTATTCCAAAGGTTTTTTTTTGTTGTTGTTTTTTTAACTGAGAGACGATTCAGAAGCACATGGCTGCATTCTTGCAGATGTAATACAATCCACACTTCCCAGTCCTGTGATTTAGATTTCCATTCTAAGCAGAAGAAAATTGAATACATTTTAAAATGCTGTGAAAAATAACCAAACACCCTATGTGCTAACGCATTCAAGACAATTGTTCCTGATATTATTAGATTCTGTTTTGTTATTTGAAAGTTAGTTCTACTTACTCTCTGAAAAATACTTCATTTTTATTAAAAGCATGCTGGGTTTGTTGGGGGTTTTTCACCATGGAAGCAATGATCTTTGACCTATTGGTAGCGTAGGATCGCCAGCTGCCTTACAAGCGTTCATGCAGGCACGTCTTGCTGGTGCCTCATGGCCCCAAGTGAAAGAAATTGTCCTTGCAGCCCCGTGGGCACATGTCACCATGTGCTCCCAAGGCTGGTCCTCTAGATAAGGCGTAAGCCTGAGGTCTGTGTGTCGCAGTTTGGCGACAGGAGCGACGAGGCCCGCTGCGTTTGCGCACAACAGCCGCCTTCGGGCAGGACGGGTCTCCTTATATAGACCAGAAGGCCCACGAGGTCAATCCCCATTGGCTGAACCAGTTGCCAATCAGCCAACCAGCCAATAGCTGCTCGTGTCCCCACGGCCTAGGCCTGCCCTGCAGCTGTCCACGCTGGTCCAATTACACAATTGAGGTACTTAGATAATTACTTACCTTTCAGTTATAAATATAGGACTAATTATAACTGTGTGGCACTCAGGCCAGCTGTTGGCCACCACATCTATGCAATGCCAAACCAGGAGAAGATGCTGCTACTTGCTAAGAAATGGGGTGGCCGCCAACTCTTTTTAATATGGCTGAGGAGCTGGGACTCTAGGACAAAGGCTGATGTAAAGGTTTGAGTATTTCTCATCAGGAGCGTGAACCTAACAGGAGGAACAAAACTAAATAAAAGGAATTTTGAAGGCTTTGGAACTGTGCAGATCCTACAAACTTACAGTGCCTATTGCAATGTTTATTGAAGAACCTTCAGTCTACAGCATAGACCTGTAGTTCACATCTTTTGCAAGATACAATACATTGATCCATCTCTAAATAAAAAAAATTTGGTATGTTTTAATTTTTTAATAAGATTTGAGTTTTTTTGTCTTTGAAACTTCTAAATGTACCTGTCGTTATTAGGGAAAGATTTTGCTGCACTGGATCTACAATTCACTGTCACATGTACATACAAGAATTACCTATAGAAATTTTGTAAGAGTAGCCACTGGACAGCTACCTTCTGGGTTTTGTTCACTTACTACCCTCCTGCAGATAAACCTGTGGACAGATAAAACATCCCTGAAATGCGATGAGCATCAGAAGGCAAAATTGTGCATAAGAACAATTGCATATTCACGATCTCACAGAAAAGAGAAGACACGTGACAAGCTATAAATCCTACTCTTGTTGTCTTTCTTTCTCCCACCTGCATCACTTTCTGTGGATTGAGATAGAGAGTTCCTTTTATTTTCAGGAGAAATATTTTCTAGGCAGATTTAAGGAAGATGTAATTCTGAACTGAACTTTTTGGTATCTTGGCTCTATGGACAAAGCACTGGTGTAGCTATACCGGAGTGAATTCCCTGAGGTGGATTATTTCTGAAGGTAGGCGAAGAGAAAGGAAGGTCTGCTCACCCTATTTCAGGATTTTTTTTATCACATCCTTATTCCACAGTGAGGAATGCATTTATACGTCTATGGCTTTAAACTGTAACCCAGATAAAAAGACATATGTGTCATAGCACACCTAAGCCACCTAGTCTCCTCTCATAGCTTTTGTAATTTTCTTGGACACATTTCACCTCCCTCCATGACATTTCCTGGGTTTAGACATTTTAGAAGTGTGTTGTTTTTTCAACAACTGGGTTTCAGGTGCGCTGATGATCAAATAGTCTAATTCTAAATATTGGCAGTGTTATTTCAAATGTAATTGTATGTATGTCATGAATGTATGTTATTATGCTCTATATTTTGTCTTTTTTTGAACTTTGAAATATCTGATGGTTTTGCCATCTGACTATTCCTTTTTAAAAATTCGTTTTCAACCAGTCTCTGGAGTTTTTTCTTGAGTTAGCCAAGCATAGTTACAGTTAACTTTATCTTGTGTTAGTGATAGTCTTTTCTATGAGTGGGAGGTTAAACTACATGACCTCCAAGGTTTTTTTCCAACCATTATTTCTATGATTCATCATGTATTAGTCATTCTTTTCACTGTGTATCACAGGTGTCCTTAACTTTATATGCTTCCTGTGACTTCTTAATGAATTTGAGATGGAGCAGGAAGTCATTTCCTTTGGTTCCACAGTAGATTGAGGTCTCAAGAGAGACAGAAACTCCTGTGAGTGGCAGGCAATGCCACATTCAGATGGCATGTGCTGTTAGCAAAAACCTGCCTTCTTCTGTGGCTGAGGCTCTGATCTTTCCCTCGAGGAAGATTCGTTGCACACTTGCAGTGATAGGGGGGACCTCAGAAACTGAGTGTTCAGATTTATTTCAGTGGCTGTCTGGAAAGCTTCACATTTTGTGCCTAGATCTATGAGGGTGAAGTTTGATCAGATGGGTAAATAGCAGAGAAGAAGGAAAAAAATTACCTAGCTGGAGAGCAGGATGTAGCAGTAGACATGGAACTTAATTCATTGGGATTTCTCCTGTGCTATGCCAGGTGCAGTGTTGACAAAGCAATGTAGTTATTTGACCTAGACCCTTGATATTTGCTTGGAAAGACATGTGCAAAACTGTAAATGTGCTACATGTATTGGTGTATTTGTTGGGCCAAGGTGTGGTATCTCACTGAAAACTCCAGCAGACCCAGTACTCAGGCACTTTCACACAGCAAGAAATAAATAGATTGGTGGTGAGGAATGGAAAAGCAAGAATCAGTTGAGGAATGGCAGAGGTTGTATAATGAGCTGAAGATAAAAAAATGAATAAAATTTAAATGCATATCTTGGCTAAGCGAGAGACAGATGGAGGGAATCTACAAATTTTGGGGGTGTGAAAGCTCTCTTGGAAAATGTAGCTCTGTTGAAATCAAAATACTTTACAAAGCGGGTCAACTGCAGTAGACTTTTGCTTCAAAAAAATAAAAATAGACTGTCAGACAGAACACATTTTAGTATTTTGGAATACATATTTTTGAATTCTTAATTTTGAAGTGATTCTTTGGATTCATTTTTTTATCTATTTTGACTTATTTAGAAATAGGTGTGAGCAATAAACAAATAATCAAAGGAGACATGGAATTTTCCTTCCAAGATCATTTGAAGTGTTTCACTTTTGATGTAATTTGGAGCAAAGCCAGAGTATAAAATCCTTGGAAATTGCTGTCATCCATTCAGTTCCCAGGGGGCCTGAGAAGGACTCTGTTCTGCATCACACTTCAGCTGGTATCTCTTGAGATGCAGAAGCACCAGTAATTGCCAATAGCTGCACTACAGCTCGTATGCTTTGCACTCAGCATTGCAAGGGATTGCCTGTGCAAGTGGTTTCAACACCCTGCTATGCCTGATGTCCAGCCGTAGTGGTCCCACTTCTCCTGTCACGCGGCTCTGAAAAGCAGAAGCCTTGCTTACTTCCCCACATGCTATGCTTAATCTCTTTCAGGATCAAAACAATTTTGTAAGGGAAGATTTTCCTATTAACACTTTCAGGGGACTATATAAGAGATTTAATAGAGTTTTTCTTTCTCTGCCTTCCTTTTTCCATAAAATCTAGTACGAGGTGACTGAGATAAGTGCTGACTGGTATGTCTTGCAAGAAACAGCTCAGTTCTGCTATTGGCTATAAACTAATTTCTGTGTGCCATTGAGAGATTCTTCTTGTGTTTGTAGATGGAGCGTTCTCAATACAATCTGGTGTTTGAGTGCTTAGTGCTGAAGAAGTTATTGTTCTTGTGGGAATTCACAGAAGAAGTGTCTTATAAAAGTGTTTGCTATCACTGCCTACTTAACTGTCTATTACAAATCTATTGCATTACAGTAAGCTGGTTTGGTTAAGGTTTTTTTGAGAGAAGAATTTCCTTGTATTTCATTACGTCTTGTCCATTAAATTTTTGGATATTTGAAGAAACATACAGATATGACCTCATTTAGCAGTCAAGCAATTAAATGAGCTTCCCAATTGAGTGTGAAAACTGGGGGAAAAAAAACCCTGTAATTTTCATCCTGTTTCTGGTCCTGCAAAGCAACCTTTGGGTTCATCTGGTGTGAGAAATTTACCACAATTAATTCAGCACTTTTCTGCCCACTTTGATGCTGTGCTGTCATTACTGTGAAATCCATGTTCAGGGGCTTTTTTCCTTTCAGGCATGCACATCACTCCCACTGTGGATAATTGGTTATGTATGGGTAGCATGGGAAGAAGACTTTCCTAAAGTGCTTACAAAGACACTGCTCTGCAGAAGTGCAGTAAATAGCTACTTTAGCAGTGGTTTTAGAAACTAATTTATTAGTTTGTCCTTTTTAGACACGCCAACCTTTATACTAGCAAATACAAATTGCTTTATGGTTTGAAGACATCATCTGGCATTTTCAAGTGTTACTCAAGAGCTCTGTGTGCTTTCAAGATCAGTGGCCAATTTGCTTTAGGGAATGGAGGAGCTAAGTATTCCACCCAGCTATCTTTTCAGCAGATTCCTTACTAGAAAGGGAGTCTGTCGCTGTTAAAACTTTGGTTCTTGTGTTTTGTTCTCCAGCTTTGCTCGGCGCAATAGATAATGCCACTCCCATCTGCATCACAGCTGGGGGAGGATAGTCAGGAAGTCTGTGGATTCCATGTGTGAAATGGAGACTGATGAGTTTTTCAACAGAAATGCCTTTTTATGATAGGAGAAATTTGTATGTTTATGCTTTGTACCACTTTAACTGGCATTTACTGTGTTTCAAGTAAAAGGTTTTTCTTCATAAATCATAAGGAGAATATGATATTAATAGGGTTAAATATTTTGGAATTATAAAGTGCTTTTAAAATTTGAATAAATTACTTTAGGGTGAATAGGAAAAGAAAGATTTAGCATTTCTGTATCTATTCAGGGAAGGTACTTAAGGGCTATTGTGTCTTTAACAGATAATTTCCATGTTATTTATGCTAATTTACGAAAGTTACAGGCTGCATTGCGAAGTCACAATTAGAGCTACCATTGTAGATAGCACAAAAACTGGAGCTTCTTCAAAATAAGACATTAAGAAGTTCAGATATTTGGGTTTGTTCTTTTGGTTTGCTGTTTGATTTGTAAATAGAAAGGACCAAGCTGGATATGAAATAAAAAGCATTTGTGCAAAAAGCATCTAATAACTTTACGTAATCTCTCTTGAGCGAATGGCTTAGGTGTATTTTGGTGTCAAACTTCATCTCTATGCATGACAGAGAGATTTTTCTAATAGCAGATAAAAAGCAGTAGCCAGGAATCTATGCCAATCTAATGACAAAGCAGGTCATGAACTTGCTTCATTTAGGTCTGAGATCAGTGTAATACCAAGCAGAGGGCCATCAAGGTTTATTAAATTTATCTAACATTATCAGCCATGCTTAGTTTAAAAGGTACACGTATTATTTATGAAATATTTATTATCTGGAGCTGGTTTGCTTTCCAATTTTTCCTGTGAAAATTAGTCCTTTATGATGATTTCATAAAGCCATTAAATGGCTAGACCAAATGTATTATTAAAATGCTTAATACAGCAGCAGGAAGCAATGTGTGTTCCTGTTGAAATGCGTTTCCATTCACGAGAGAAAATAATCCTTTTTAGTATGTAAATACTGAAATTTTAAAATATATGTGGAAGAGCTTTAAGATCCTAGTGGCTCTAGTTCAATGCTTAGCTTGTAAAAATATTTAAAAGACATGCAGATGAGCCCTTTGGAAACAGATAAGCAAAACAGTTGTGCTTCATCATAGTCATAGAGGGGGCTCTTCAAAGTGATGAAGACACGTGGCTCAGCTTCCTTCTGACCAGTAGGGTGTCTATCAGAATTTAGCTGTCCTGAGGTGGTCATCTGGGGTGGGAAGGACTGTTTCTTGTCAATGCTGGGGAGGCCCACTGCTATCTGACTGCAGACCTGGGAGCTGGCTGTGCTGATCTCTCAGGGTGGTGAGGCTCAGGGCTCCTGAGATACACACAAAAGTCCTAGCCCTTGGTCTTCTAGTACTACTTGGTTCTGATCTGAAATCCCTTCACAGAGCAGACCGAGGTGACTCAGAGTAGCATGGTGATCCCAGCCTTCTCTCAGGGTGTATTTTGGTAACTCCATCAAACATGAGCCTCAGGTAGGCAGAGGTCACTTTTTTTTTTTTTTTTTTTTTTTTTTTTTTTTTTT
>VYXF01002465.1:832772-903298 GCA_013397295.1 Polioptila caerulea | reverse complement strand
GGGTCACTTTTTTTTTTTTTTTTTCCCCAAATATTCTGCAGATGTGTCACTCTTGACTGCTCATGATGGCTGATTTCCACTGCTGTGCTTGTTCAGGTGTAGTCTTGTAAATGACCACAGTCACAAACACACCTACATTTCAAAGTACAATGTGAGGATAAATACTTTTTATCTTCTCAAAAAAATTTAAAAGCAATTAGTTCTTGGCAGTTTGACCCTCTAGGTGACATAAAAAAGCGAATGCTCTCTCAGTGATTGAGGATTCTCCTTTTTAAACCTGCATCTTCTGTATCTTGTGCTAATGTTTTCCATGAGTCACTTAATTGTTGCCTCACAGGAACCTTTGTGGAATGAGTCAAAGCTTTGCAGCAGTCCTGAAGTCCATGGATAAGCAGAGGGAGCATGCTGAGTGGTTATAATAAGAGATACCAGCTCCTCTGCTAAAAGCCTTTGCTTGCCCCCGAGTCAAAGATTTCTGCAGTATCTTGCCTCTTTTCTGTACCCCTAGATGAGGTGGAGCAATTGCACTGAGCAAGCAGAATTCCTTTTCAATGCATTGATAGACTTTCACTGCTATTTTTGTATTAAAGAAGTCCTAAAAGGAGTGCTCAGTAATCATTGATTCTATTTTTTCCTGCAAAACATGTGGAGAGATTTTACAACATTTCAATATGTTTATTTAGTTAATCATACAGATAGAAACTCATATTTCTGTCAGAGATGTTTCCAGCTCAGTGGTCCATCTTGGAGAGTAGGGAAGTATAAAAATAGATTTACTGGAATCAATGTGAGTGACACAAGTGTCTACTCCCAGGGACTATATCTCATAATGTCATCTTTATTGCAGTTTGTGAGCACCAGACATACTTCAGGCCTCATACACTGTGAAGACAGAGCCGTGGCAGGGGGACAGGGAGAGGGTTTAAATAGCTTCTGCTACTTTTAAAAATTTGAACATCCCAATAATAGTAATATAGCTTGCCGGTTTTTTAATATGTTCAAAATGTAGTAATTTTTGCTTATGTTCAGCGGTGTCCATGAATCAATGCTAATTTGTTAATGGGCTGAAAGGGCTAGAATTTTCGGAAATAAAAACAATAGATTTTTAGTGGGCTGAGGAGTCAGCATTCTTTATGGAAACAGTAACCAGGGTTTTTTTTTTCAAATTCAATTAATAATGACAATAGTAATTTAATTGCAGGAGGAACTTACCATCCCTTGGATATGATGTAATTCAATTTTTATTTCACTTGCTTCTTGGTAATTATGGAGCAAAGAAAATCCTAGACATGATGGAGTTCTAGGTTTTCCAGAAGTGCTTAAAGCAATAGTGGGTCAGATCAAGTTTGTTCACAAGACCCATATATGTTGCAATTTACAGACCCTGTAGCTATTGAACTACTAGTTTGGAACAATTTTCTTCTTAGAGGATTAATTCTTTTGTAAATGCATATGTTACTAATATAACTTATTGATACTAAAATAAGAGGACACATGAAATAAGTAAAGAGTTCAAACAACTGCTTTTAGCAATAAAATCTTTCAAAAGAAATAAAACATAAGCAAGTTAAAATTGTCTTAATAAAAAGTCATAAAATTAAATTCATTCATTCATTTTGTGATGAAACACTCCCTGATGTAACAAAACCACTTGCAAGAATTAGCAAAAAAAAATGTGAGAGCATAATTTTGCTTTAGTTTTATGAAGAGGCAATTCATCTTCATAGGATGAGGAGAATTCTTGTCTTTTTACATACAGAAGTGTCAGTTTTTAAAGCCATACAAAATAAAAAGCAGTGGATGAGTGGGTCACCAAGTACATAACATATTGCATTGCGCACAGATTCTGTTAAAATACAGTGGTTCCCACTTGAGTACAGCTCGTCCTCATTTTATTATTATGTTTACTTATTTCAGCTTGCATCATTCACACAATCTACAAAACAACTGTCTGTAAGGAGATTTTTTGCATAGGTTTGATGAAGAGAAATACGGAATTACAAGATAATAATCCTGTTATACCCTCTTATGTGGTTGTGGCCAAGTGGTGTTATTTTTAGTTGGGGTCAGCTAGGGTGGTTTTTTTGGTCCTAAAATCTTGTGTTACAGATCATGTAGAATTTGTGGGCATTTTGACAAGAACTATTCAGTTGTTCTGTATTAATGTAGATCATCCATCCTAGATTTGCAAAACTGTTTTAGGCTTTGAAATCCCCTTGTCAGAAGTGCTGTAGGAGCCACAATAAAATGTTTTGCCTGATGTAACTTCCATTTTTCATACCTAACTGTCTTAAAAACAGCAGGAGAAAAAAAAATCACTTTCAAGCAAAACAAATTGTCATGCAGCAAAATATATCCTAACCTATCACTTTAAAAAATGAAGCATATGACTTTTCTTACAAACCAAGGGGCAGCATCACTCCTGCTTTAATTTTTATCACTCTGTCTGCACATGTTTCTATTGTTGTGGCAGTAAATCTTTGCACGTGTGATCTGTCATGCTACGGGTTATCTTCTCTGGCTTCTGGGATTTTGAAACTTCTTGTTGTTGTCACCCACGATTCAGAGGGCAGTGGGGCCTGTGCAGGGAACAGAGCTCTTTCACAACCATCACCAGCTGTGGTGAGTTCCTGAGGAGGGCAGTGCACACAATCCACTACTGTCATGGGCAGGTCAATAGCAGTAATGGTGGATAGGGATTAAACAATCAATTTAATTTTTTACAGTACTGTATGGATGCTTTTTTTGTTATTTAAGAATCCTCAGAGGAAGGCATTTCTCTGGCTGATATAGCCTCTCCTTTATTTCTGGGCAGCTTCACAACCATTTCCAAGCTGAAGAGTTCCCACAGAGTGCAGTCCCTTTGCTCAGTTGTTTCTTTGAGAGAAGTGACCCTAGATCTGCAGTGCCTAAACATACATATGTTTGATTCAATAAACATTTCTAAGTGAGATGGTTACCCTACTGGCTGGCTATTACAGCAGTAGTATTTATGCTTTTCATTTCTTGACTCCTACAGCTAGGTAACAGAAATAGCATTTGCCTTTTTTCACTTGAGGAGCTTTTTGGAAATCTAAAATTTTGTTCTTCCTTTTTAGACTGACTCTAGAATCCTACCCTTTTTTAAAAGAAGTGTAAATCTTGTGAATTTTTTGAGGGGCAAAACCTCTCAGTATATTCTCCTGACAATGAACATTTTTTTCTTCCAGATTGTCTGGTCTTAAGAATCCTGTGGATCAGTTGCACATTTTTTTATAAGTTCTGATGAAAAAAAAAAAATCAAAAAAATTATGTAATATTTAAAGAATTTTTCATTCTTTTTAGCTAGCTGTGTGGATGTCATTTGTCAGTATTTTCTAATCAATGTGGTTAGTTTATACCAGTTATAGAACTGGAGTGGCTAGACCTATGCAAGATCCATGCAATGCTACCCGGGATCATGTGCATTTGCAAGAGGCATCCTGTGCTGTAAGAAGCACTTATTCAAAACATAGTCATGGTATGGTGCTCATTCACCTGAATAAGATGTTTTGATGACTCTGGTTCTAGTCGGAAGCAGAGTACACGGTAATTGTGCCTCCAGAGGTAGATCTGCAGATCTGGGATTCCCCGCAGGATTTCATCTTCAGGGATCATCACAGGCTGGCAGTTCAATTCCTACAGTGAAAATCCTGATCTTCTCTAAAAGTTTTGGAACTGCTAATCAGACTGGGATGAGGCAGTAAGAGCTGCTCTTGGTTAAACACTGCTGTCCTGACACTGAGGCTGACAACACACATTTTTCTCCCCAGGAGTATAATTGGATTGTAGGCTTTTGTAGCAAACCACAAAGTGGTCCAAATTTCCTCTCAATGAATTTTTACTAAGATTTTCATTTCAGACAACAAAAAGAATATAGAACATCAACTAATAAGGCTATGTGGTATGACCTTGCTCATGGAGAGCAGCTGACTGCTGCTGTCCAGGAAGTTTTAATTTAACATCAAGTCTTTGAACATCAGAGATGCTGAGCTGTAGCACAACAGAGCCTCTCCAAAATCTGTGAGGTCTTTTGTGTACTGAATACTGAAGTAGACTGTAGCAGTAGTAGTGCTGTTTTATATAAATGTTAAAGCTACATATGTTGCTAAGTAAAAACTACTCATAGGTTTATAAACATGGCTCTGTAGGAATGTGACAATGCTTCTCTGAACACAGCATTTCTAATTTGATGTTTCTTTTCTGTTGACAGATATATCAACTTAAAAGTAGCCATACGGTTCCCAGTTGAATATGAATTTGAGAGGGCTGATGCACATTGCTTAGTCTAAAAGTCTAAAATAAGTTACTGTAAAGCTATTTGCTCAGAAGTTGCTAGACTTTACAGGATATCCATAAATAACTTTGTGCAAAACTTGAATCCACTGTCAATGTTAAGCCATATGCCAATTTCAAGATCTCCAGCACAGGGGCATCAGACATATGCACCACTCCCTAATATTTTGGTGGAGCACATGCTTGATGAGAGACTGCAGCTCCTGCCTCCTGGGGGTTGAGTCAATGGAGTGACTTCTGTTCACCACCATAGACTTTTGCTCAGGCACCATCTGTTGGATTTTTCCCCATGTTGGTAGTAGATATCTGATTATTTGAAAATAGAATCATGTCTTACATACTATTATTGTGTATTTAAGGGGCCATTGAAATGGGCAGAGTAGAAGTGATTGTTTGGATAAGAGTCTAAATAAAACAAAGAATGAAACATGTTGCTTTAATGATGCAACATTAATAATTTATCATGAAGAAGTAAACTGATTTCTCAGAGAAATGCATTTCATAAACAGATAAATCCTTCAGAAGAATGTAGGACTTATAAGAAAAAATTATTAGAAAGCTCAAGGAATCTAAGAAAGAGGGATGAAAGGACAGGAAGCCCTCTTTCCTTCTTTCCCCCATTTATTTTGTTCAGAGGGCCACGATGAATCATACGTCTCTTGCAACTTGCAGGAATGATCTTACTGTCCAAATGGCTCAAAGAGAGCTTCACTAGGAAAGAAAATAATCAATAGGATGACATATTAAAAGGGAATTTTTCCCCTTCTTATTCCAGTCAGCACTGTCAACTCTCTATTGAATTTATGATCTACAGGAAATTAAACATTGACAGCATCACCCACAAAGATAAGCATATATTGCTTAGGGTTAATGAGTTGCTGAATTTTCTAAACCAAGCTATGTATACATTAGTAACTCAGATTTTTATCAAGTGACTGTTGGCAAGTAACCATGTATAATGATAGCAAACGAAAATTCCTTTTATAAATGACAGAGTCGTGCTGTTGCATTTTAAGCTCTGGCTTTCCAAATATCTGCCTACTGTCTTGGCAAAACTCATTTACATGTGTGCAATATTTTGTTTGAATAACATAATTGTTATGTCATCTACTTTTGCACACACTTATGGAGCCCTAAAAAGGAATTAGAGTTGCTGAAGCAGTTTGCAGTCCGGCAGATTCCGAAACATGTGCCCATGGTAGACTCCAAATACATAATTAAGCATCAAAATTGATGGCTGTATTTAAAAATAGAGCTCTCAGGAGTCCCTTTATTTGCTTGAGATATACTGATCTTAAAATTAGGCCCTAGCTCGTGGTATCTGCAGCTGTAATCTGACTTTTTTCTTAAATTTCCAGCTTCCCCAGAGCTGCAGGCTCCTTTAAGCTAGAGGAGTAAACAGACTGATTGAGCTCAAGACTTTTTAGTTTGCTTCTGTATTAAATCCCATAGTAGGGGCAGGCTAGTGGCAGGTCTGTATCCTTTTCCTTTCAGTGATATCAAAGACCAGTTGCCTTTCCAGAGTTGCCTCGCTGACCTGCAGGAGGAAGGCTCCTTGATCGCCAGGGCACGATGTCCTTTGTGAAAGCTGTGCCACGAGACTGGTGATGATCAGTGGGAACTGGCTGATAAGGAAAAGGGCTGTGTGATGCATACACAGAGAGCATTGCTGTGTTGACATTTAGGTTATCTCTTTGGAAAAAAAGAGGAAGAGAAGCTCCACGCAAAATGTTCGGAATCATTTGGAGGAGCCCGTGTATTTCCACTGGCCCCAGGGGGAATCTCATTTGTCCATCTAAACTAGATATCTGAAATTCATGCAGCAATTCTCCAGTGTAGCAGTCAGAGTTACTGTAAACACTTTTCTTACTGTTTTCTGTGCACTACCTATGTGATCTATTCATTTTTCACTAAAATTGAAGGAGGCAGTTGCAAATCAAGTTGATTTTTTTTTTCTTTTAATGAGGAAATAGGCAGAGAAAAAGCAGTTTTTCCAAAGCTGCAGGAAGAATTTTCAGAGCAAAGAACATTTCCTTTGGCATGCATAATGATGGTACATGCATCTCCTTTAACTTTTCTTCCTTTGAAGGCCTCTATTTAGGCACTGGTCAGACACAACTGTCCCTTGCCTTGTGAGCTGAAGAGATTAATGCCTAGAAGGGTTTGGTGTGCTTGTTTGGTACTGGAGTTTCTTTGGTTTTTTTAAACTCTATTACTTGAAGCCTCAGGGGTTGACACAACAGTAAGAAGAATAAAAACCAGGTCAAGTATATAGCACTTCTGATCATCTGGAGCACTGGTACTAGATTACAAAAAAAAAAAAAAAAAACCCTAAAAAAATCCAATCCAAAACATAAACATGGTATTTGAGTAAAATTTCCATGGAAATTGCACAAAAAAGGGAGAATTTTTTGCAGTAAACCTGTCCTACTCTTACTTGTTTGTATCCAAGGCATTTTGTGGCTTTATCTGTCCTTTACAAAAAAAAATTACAAATGTGAAAATGTAGTTAATATAGACAAGAGACAGACCTTTCCCTTTTATGATTCTCTCTCTCCACCGCTCTCATCCTCTCAAAGTCCTATCAGTCAAAACCACAGCCAACAAAATAACTCAGATATAGGATTAAACAAAGAAACATTGTCCATTCCCACTTTGAAGGGTGCTGAAGTCTTGTTATGAAAGACAAATCCAATGACTGACACAGACACAGGCACCACGGTAGTAACATCTCTTCCCAGCCAAGGGTTAAACGTGTTGAAACTGTTTTAGTTTATCAGCCAGATGAAAAGCCAAAGCAATTCACTTTTCCAAAAGGAAGAGTATCAGTCTGACCTCCTCATATATACCTACCTGTTAGTGTGCCTTTAAAGAAATCTCTCTGGTAAACTCAAATTTGACATAATTTCAAGACTGCAATTTGTCAGCATCACTGAAAGGGCACTTTGGCTTTAAGTGAAGAACACATGATGAACAGAAATATATGAATGGTTTGTTATGTGGCAGATGCAAAGCAGGTGAAAAGCCAATATTTTATCACAGTTGCATTTTTGGTGGAAGTTTAGACTTTACCAGTCTTCAAGAAGAATTGAGCATTTACAGACACATGACTATCAGAGTAAGAATACTAATAATAAGAAAAGTAGTGATACTAATGCAAGTTCTCCTATTACAGTCTTTGACTGTTTGCTCTTTGGATTTTGAACAGGCTAACGAGGTATATTGTTATCTAGAGGCCATTAAGGCAGCTTCTTTCTTAAGAAAACAGATGTACATGTTTGCTGGATAAAAAGGCATTAGTCATGTTTCATATTAAATCTAGAATCCATTTAGAAAGACTGAGATTGATGTACCACTCTGATGCCTAAAAGCAAGGGGACTCAATTTCTAGTCTCACAGAAAAATCCTGAGATTGTAGAGGGAAAAAAAGGGTCTTTCACTGAGTTGAGGAAAAGTGCTGCCTTTACTGTTCTGCCCCTGTGGAATCAGAGCTCCTGTTCCTTCCAAGCAGTGTCTGTGGTAGGCCTCCCTTTTGCCTGCTGCAATCTCCAGGGAAAGGCCTTCCTTCAGAAAACATACATTGTTGGAGAGAGAAGTAATTTCTGTGTTTTTGGTAGCTGCATGTGACAGCCTCATCACTTGGAAACACAGTACATGTTGAATCTTGGATGACCAAGTTATGAAACACACTCGTTTCATAACTAGTGTGTTTCATAATTTGATCACACTAGACAGGGAAAATTGCTATACTGTTCTTGAATATATAATTAAAAAAAGAAAAAGAAGGTGTTTCAGAAAGTGTTCAAAGAAGATTTTCTAGATGTTCAGGATCAACTTTTCAGATAGGTGGGTGATCACTGAGCTTTCACAGTCTAGGTCTGTGAAGATCAGCATCTAAAAATTTGTGTGTAGAGAAATTTCAAGTTGCAACCAGTCAGACTTTAAGGATGTGTTAAGTACCTAGAGAAGCTGGAATGCCTGTAATGAGAATCTAAAAGTAAAACAGTCACAGAATTTAGTCCAAGTTAGGTATCTAAGTACTGCTAAAAATTCTAGCAAGTACCTACATGCTTTTTTTGGCTGGAGTAAACTGCCTCTTAAATAATTCCAGAAACTACAAAGGAATGTCCTAAACATCTACGAGAGAGAGAGAGAGAGAAAATGGCTTCATACTCTAAATTAGCTGAGATTAAGAACAAAGGGAAAGATCGCAATACTGGAGGAAAATGGGATCACCTTAAGGGGTGAAGTAATATCAGTAGAATGGAATTTTACAGTGAGAATTGGAAGGTTATGCGTTTAGGGCCTCATGAAAAGTTCTGATTTTTTTCCTAAGGAGATATTGGGCTAAGTGGCAGGAAAGAGCTATTTTCTATGGAGCAACTTAAAGATCATAGCTTCTTATTCTAGCAAAACAAACGCTAAGAGCATTTTTGTTTTAACAGAGTATTATTCTCTGTTATAACACTACGTAGGTAAACATTTGGGATGGATGAACTAAGGGACTGCATTGGCACAAAGAAAAAGTGGGCACAAACACGAAACAAATGAAAAGGGTTTTAGCTATTAGAGGAATGTATTTCTGCAAAAGCTTTTCAATTTGAGCAGAAAAACCCCAGCATGTTCTAAGATGAAGATTATGGCGTTTGTAAAAGGCTTGATCTGGTGTTACTGGGAAGAACTGATGTCCTAGTAGGGAAGAAGTAAAAAGTCTTTAGAGTCTGTAATTCTTGAGGACTTTTTAATACTTTGCATGCTATACTATAGGATTTAAAGTGTGTTAATAATTCCAGTTCTTAGCAAAATTCTCCTTAAACAATACTCATCTTAATTTTTTTTTTTCAAATTAATAGATTTTTCCTGTTACTTGTGGGGGTTGTTGTTGTTGTTATCACCATTATCAGCATCATCATTATCCCAAAGGCAACATGGATAATCAAAATGTTTAAAAAATTTCAGCCAGTGTATTTTTTAAGGAAAATACAAGGGGCTAAAGTGAATTATTCATATGTCCGTTTTATCACATTTGCAATTATTAAAGAGGAGTGAGTACTTCTGAATTGATTAATGTCTTCATGTGTACTCATCACTGGAATCTCTATAGATTGATAGAACTGATCTAGGACTACTGATCTCAAAGTTTACCCTTGCCTGTTGCGTGATGATTATCTGCCATGTTGCCAGGAAAATTATGAACATAATACAGGCCTCCATAGTGTGTTCTTCTGGCATGTCCCAGCTGTGGCCTGTAAGTATTTTAGTCACTGATCTGTCCAGTCATTGCTTGGCTGTCTCTACTGAATAAGCAATTTTGTGTTAGGCATGCTCAACATGCCAGTGTTAGGAGCTCACTGGTTGTGTTTGGTGCATCACAAAGAAGTTGCTCTGTTCATCACCTAAAAGGTGCTCTGATATTCAGCAGGTCATTCGGTTATTGCTGTGTTATGGCTTGGATATGACTTCATTGTTTGCCTTGTAGTTGTTTTTTGATTACAAAGAATCCAAATTATTCCTTCTCCCAATAAATTTTTTGGGGGTTTTCTGGGGTTTTACCCATGTTTATTCTGTTTTCTTCCATCTTCCTGGATGCACAGCTGTTTATTCTCTTTCTTTCATATACTGGAGGTAAATAAACACTTGCTCGGGAACTGTCTTAACACAATGGCATTCCATGTTGTATACCCAGTTTTTGACTACTTTCTCAGAATTTAAAAGAATTTGTTGATATAAGCTAGCTTTCAAGTATTTTTGGTAGATAAAAAATGCTTTCTGTAGTCCAAGAAGATTACTGCAATTTCACTTTCGCTCAGAAGGGGAATGAAGTATCTTTTAGTTGTGTTACTGGCAAGATGGTGAGACACCGTGGTCCTCAGTCAAACAAGGATTTAGAAAGAGGACTGAAATTCTGAAGTGGCTTATATGAAAAACCTACTTCTTTTGATAGTTCCAACCCCTGCACGTGTGAACAAATTGTGACAGAGAGAAGATAATTATTTTAGTAAAAAGTGAAAGAAAATACGTTAATACGAAATGGAATTCACATATTGGACACCTAGTGAAAAATGCTGTCATGATGGTAGAGCCGCAATCCAAAATCATTTACTTAAGTAACAAGGAATATATGAAGAAATAATAGTATTTTGGAGTACTAAAAAATCACAATATTGCTAGTTTGTAAAAAGATGCATACAAAGAAGACACAAGTCAGTGCTTTGCATATGCATCTGAGTACTTGCCGTTGTTATTTTTCTTCATCCCTCATTGTACAAGACCTGAATGAAAAAAAGGAGTGGGGTTACCTTGCATTGGAGTTGGTATCTATGAAGAGAATTTAGGACATTCAGACTTCAAAGCAATTGTTTCAAAATTTCTGAAAATTTGAGAAGTCATCACTACAATAACCTCGGGGAATATGATTACAGTTTTCTTTAATATGATGGGAAAAGAGGAGTTCCTTGGGGGTTTTGGGTTTTTTGGTTTTTTTTTTAAAAACCATAGAGTTAAGAGATCTACCTATCCACACTCCAACTAGCTCCTCCACTCATGTGCTTCCATAATAGTCTAGAGTATATTTGCTTTCTGGAATAGTCTTAAAAAACCCTTGATTGATACAGATTTAGGAAACATGCTTACTTACCTTGCTATGTTTAGAAGAGATCTGCAGAATTCCTGAGGGACAGCAGCCTGTCATTAAATTAGGTACAGCCAGCAAGATGATGTCCTAGCATATAAAAAAAAATAATAGTTAATATTACTCTTTGTGGCATATAGTGGGACAGATTCTTTCACTTGCTGAATCATTAGATTATCTTGTAAAAAAACCACTGAGAAAAATGATGTAAATTGAATTCTGTGTGCTGAAGTTAAAAAGCACCTTTTATAACAGGGTAAGGGCTGAATACTAAACACTCTCTTTGTTGTATGCAATGAAGAGTGTAGATAAGAAGTGAAGAAATACAACAGGGTCAAGAGAAGCTACTTTTGGAGGGCTCATTCATGGCCATCAGCTAGAAAGTCATCATAAGAAAGGTTCTCTTTTGAGTTCTGTTTCCAATGGAAAATTTCAAAGGTAAAACATCACCTCAGCCCAGTCAGCGATTGCCTTGTTTCCTCACCTTTTTTCAACCAACCATTGGCATAATGTGAAGAAAAAAATAATTTCATTTTAATTTAAAAAAGATTTGTTTAATTAAACTAGATCTAACCCTATTTTAAATACTTTTGGTCCATGCCAAACAGTTCATTTTGCCTGTTATATTCTGATCTTTTTCTTCCTCACTGTGTTGCCATTTTCCTGTCTGCAGCATGTGTAAAGACACTGCATTCTGTTTGTTCTCCCACCTTCCTGTTGACAACAGTGATGTTTAAATACTCTAAACTGACACAGTATTGCCATGTTTCATGATTTTTCCTTTGACACCCATTTTATCTTTAGGTTTCTTTATAAAAATAACCACATTTCTAGCCATCTTTGTTACAGAAAAAAAGCTTTGCCAAACTGATTCCTCATATGTTTTTTTTTAAATTACCACAAAGTACATATATATTTATATGATATTATGTTAGATATAAATTAGATATTTTTGATGTTTTTAACAAGTAAAAAATGTCTTTACAGCTCAAAATATTATATTCTTTTCTTTGGCTTTTTGCTACTTTGGGAGCATTATCTAGTGTCAATGCGAATAATGTGTGAATCAGAGTCTCTCTGTATCCAGAGAGATGAAGGTCCGTAGCATTCCTGTCTTATTTTTGGGTCTGCTTGTGCTGTGTAGTTATGGCAGTAGTCCGGGGTGACTTATAGTCCCGAAAATAACCAGAGGTACTAGAGGATTCATAGTAGTAAATTGCCTATTTTTTAGTTACTGTTTTCCATAGCAACTCTGTTGAAATAGAGCAGAGCTTCTGATGAAAGTGTGGAAGGCTGTGTTTCCTTCCCCTCTCCAGCAGCAAGAGAAAATTAGGACAGGGAATTTTACACTGCTTATATTACACAGCTCTGTGCTTCTGGATTATCATGTAGGGTGGAAATCTAACCAGGTGGCTAGCACAGTCCTTCAAAGAAGAGTGTCTGTCTCCATTAACTGTGGATGACTGTGGACAGCTGAGAGAGAATGACCACCTTAAGCATGGATGTATTGTACATCATGATCTTCCTGCCTGCATTCCCTCCCTTCCTCCCTTATTCCTAGCTACTTGCCTTGAAGTTCATGCTGATCTAGGTGATTAATTATAGACCTATGTAAGTGATTCTATTTATTTACCAAATCACCTTATCTCTTCATATATTATCAGTTTATCTTCCCCAGCACTAATCTGAGTGCTCAGGGCCTTGGAATTGCTTCAGATCACTGATTTTGTTTTCAAAATAGCAAGCAGTCTAGCACGGTGTTGTTTCCTTGTGTTTAACCCTCAGCCCTGCATCTATATTCAACAGCTACCAGAAAGCACCACTTGCAAATGATCTGTCTGGAAGTGAGGCAGGTTGGGCTAGCAGCACACCCTGCCCAGCTGGAAGGCCACAGCACAGCTCTCACAAACAACTCACTCCCTGAGTGAGCCAGCCACCTTCCCGTTCCCCTTCAGCGCTCCATCTCATTGATTTCAAACAGTCGGTATCTTTCCAGAAACACCCTGCTAGGGGATTTCCTACACTTAGGTGGGAAACTCATTGTAATAAATATCTTTGCCATGCCGTACCACTGGTTTTTAGGCAGCCTTCTCCATTGATCTCACCACAGAGTCTGCTGTAAACCAAGGGCATTTCTGTCTCTTTAGCAGTAAAGTTTGTTCAAGTAAGAGCAATTTCTGTTGCAGTCACAGGAATGCTTCCACGCTGAAGGAATAAATGTGCCTTCTATTTTGAGCTTGACTTTGAATTGCCATCTTGCCCATCTTGAAATAAAAGTTTCAACAACTCCATATTTCTTATTGCCTTAGACATTCAAGTGTAACTGGGGCAAGACAGCATTGAAATGCAAAAGCTTGGGAAAAGGAGATGGTATTTTCTTTCTCAGAGCAACTGCAGTGTTTGCACTGAAAAATAGCTCTGTGCCCCACCCTTAATCTCAGGAGACAGTATTGCAGCTCTGTGTCATGAAGTCCTGCATGCATCAGATAATTTGTGACTTAGCTGAGTCTTTGTAGCCCACTATAAATACACATGTGAACAAAATAGTGCATTCAGGAGATGGTGTTCGTTGTTCCCTTTCACCACCCTGGCCCTCTGCAATTACACCAGGTACTCTGGAGGCAAAGAAAACAAAAATTTGCTATAGACATTTGTTCCCTCATCAAACAAGAGGAATTAAGTGCTTTACTAAAGATACATGCTTTCAAAAGCAATGATCATAAAGGGATCACGTAGTTTTATATAGATGATGGCACGAAGTACTTCCAGCAGGATGTGTAAGATCCAGTGCAGTTCCTGAGAGAAGGGTATAACATACGGCAGCACATTGATGGAGAGGCAAGCAATCTGTTTGCAGCCTTATCTCAGCCTCAGCTTCTTATCAGGCAACCTTTTAAAGACATGCCGATCCTGCAGAGAAAGGCATCATTAGTAGCTGTAATTGCTTCCTGTGCTGGAGTGGACCATTTAAAGAAATACTGTACAGCAAATATAAATATCTGTATCTGAAGAAGAATGGTGACAACCAGAGACATCCTTTTCCATGGGCAGACTGTGATTTTATGTTTAGATTATGGAAAATGCAGTAATGTTCTGAAACATATCATTGCATGCATAGATCAGTACAGTCTAAGGAAACTATTAGACAAGACAGAAAGGGTCAAAACTGACTGTTTGTGGTTTGGATTTGTAATTTTACTGAGACTTCCTGCTCCACCTATATTTGATTCTGGGGTTTTTACTTTTTTTTATTTTGTTGTTGTTGTTTGTCTGCCCTTTGTAGTGGCTTTGACTGGGTTTGCAAAAACTTGAAATCGAATTTGCTTAGTTGAGATGTGATTTAAAAATAAGCAGTATCTAAATTATCTGTTGGATAAACTCTGTCATTCTGTTTTACATAGTTTTTCAAATTGTAATATTTACTCACAGGTATAATTTTAGATTACCACCCAAATACAGTGATAATTATAATGAGTACTTCCTTTGGAGTTTCAGAGATAATTTTTCTCATTTCTGTCAGTTAGCAAAATGCTATATATGTATTACCTAATAAACCAGTGTAACATCTAGTAAGCCTTTAATGAAGATCTTCAAAAAGTGTTTAAATTAGTCCTGGTCAGCCTGCTGTAGGTGACCCTGCTTGGGCAGGGAGCCAGACAAGATGACCTCTAGGGGTCCCTTCCCACCTCAACTCTTCCATGAGTCTGTGGTTCTGCAATGCTGTAATACTCTTTATTCATTGCTGAGCGTGTCGCCACTTTACATCTAAGATGTTCTGACCTGCCAAAGGATTTATTGCATACTGTTGAAATATAAGGGTGGTTTGATTGGAGTTTCTTAAATATTAAAGCTACTGCATTATTTTATTTTAAATAGGGAACATAGATGGTTTCACTTCCTAAGCATTTGATGCTCTCAATCACACCAGCATAGCTCAGAAGTAACAAACTAATTTCTAGGATTGCAGTAGCCTGTACACTGAAGGGTGATATAATATCTTGCCTGCTATGCATATTTTTTTCTTGTGTCATAATAAAAAAGAAAAAAGCTGTTTATTATTCAGTAAATCATAGAAGTCCCCACCATGGGGGTTTTTTTCATATCTTCTGGGCTGCCTTCAAAGCGAGAAAGACTAGTGTCCTTTTTTTACCTCTTTTGGAAGTCTCTTCTGTATAGAACAACCAGATTATGCCTATAATCTTGGATGTTTTTTAAAATTTTCAACTAGTTACTCACAGGTGGAAAAATTTAGTTTGTGTTGAGCAGCTTTGCCTGTAAGGGTGAGCTTGATAAGTGTGAAGACCTGAGTATATCTCTACTTTAGATTTTAGTGATGTACAGAGATACTAAAGTGAATATTATTAAAGTGATATTTAAATATCTAGCTTGATTAATCAATACAGTCTTGTCCCAAAAGTACAGAGCTCAGGGTCAGAACTCTATTGTCAGATATGCATGGGGTTTCTGCTGCTTAGCACAAATTCTTCTGACACCCAAAGAGCACATTTAAAGCAAAAGTGTTGCTGCACCAGATCTTGTTGGTAGAAGTCAGTGTCACAGCTGTTGACACCATTCCCCAAAGGGAGAGCAGCTGACAGCCATTCAAGGAAGCTCTCCAAATACATCGATTTGAGATGAAAGAATCCTTTCCTGCAGCTCTCTGTGTCCATAAAATGGAGAAGTGATCTACTCATAAATCTAGTCCTACTGGTGATATTTTTGGTGTTACAAATCAAGCTTTTGCTTCTTCAACAGGCCGTGGAACTGTATCTAGGGGGAAAAAAAGGCATTTTAGAGTGTGTTTTGAAAATCAAGGAACAGAAATATTTATGTTCTGGTCTTGTGAGTCAGAGTTGGATTTTGGCAGGAGGTATCAGAATATGGTGGGTATGATGGCAGTATACTACGTTTGACTTTCAGCTGAGGAAAATTTAACACTGGCTTAGTGGCTGAGAATCTAATGGAAGTGTTGGTTTTCACCTGCTTTTTGACCACAAAAGCAATACAAGGACACATTTCCCAGAGTGTGCCAGACTGGGCCCTTATTAGAGGGCAAAAAGAGAAAGATTCAGCAGTAAAATATACTGGTCAGGACAGGAGTACAGAGAGGTGAGAGTATTTATAGAAGCCATAGATTATCATCCCTGGTTCATCTCAGAGACTAGCCCTGTCCATGGAGGTAGCCATGTGCTTCTGTACCCAGGCAGACAGGACAGCTTCAAGTCAGAAAGCCAGCATTGTCCTTAACCTGCTGTTCTTTCTGCACAAACCTTCCTAAAACAAGAGCTTCCCCTAATTGCCAAGGTATTTGGAGATGGCAGCTTTGTATCTGTAAGCCAACAATCAATACTAATATTCAGTGGGGTGACAAGTCCCTGATATTTTTGACATTTAGATGTCCTGTCACACTTTTTCCGTGATCTTCGGCAGTCTTTGCTTCAAGTTTTCAATTCTTTATGCTTACTTTATAAATAATTACATTTTACTATGTCAGTCATTGCAAACCTCAAAGGCAAATTTCAGTCCAGACAACTTAACATCCCTGTATACAAAAGTTTCTCATTTCTTCTTCAGCATGAGCAGATGTGACTTGAAGTCTTGGCTTCAAATTTATAAGTTCCAAAATATCTGATATCCAGAAATTTCATCTGAGGCTTCTTTTTCCACTTTCGCTTTGTGGTTCTTTACATGAGCAACAAGGGATTTTTCAGGTATCTGTGAGGCTTAGTGGTACAAGCTGGATCCTAGTCCTAGGGAAACAGAAGAACCATGGGGCTATGTGCCAGTATTTTTGTTCCCTAAGCTGCTCCCTTGACCAAGACTAAGACTCCTCTTTGTACATTCCTATCTCAAGCCTTTAAGGGAAATGAACTATCATATCTTTGGCAGCTGCATTAAAATAAGACTTTAATATCTATCTGTTAGGTGGAGGGATTAGTTAAATGGGAGCAATAGAGAGTTCAGCCAACTTCTTGGATGAAAAGAGAGAGCCCTTCATAACTTGAGTCAGCAGTGTTCCTCTTCACCCCGGTGTCTCCTGTTTCCATCCCCTCTGTTTCAGTACAACATTTAATGCAGTGCCACAAGGAAAGGTATGCCCTTGCTCCTTTTATTAAGTCAATACCTATAGAAATAGTACTAGATTATCTGTGAGATTTCGGGGTGATGTGAAACTATAGTCATAAATGCTGTGTCCTCCAGATTTCCTGAGGTAAAACAGTAGGATCTCAGTTGATTCAAGATCCTAGTTGCCTGTGGGTGACACTTGAATATTTTACTGGGATGTGGAGGTGAAATATCAGGCACTTCCAATCTTGAGTGCTGTTGTAAACAGTAGTATGGGAAATAGAAAAAGATATAAAACTCACAGAAAGCTATGTGAAAGCAAATCTCAGAATGGAGAAATGTAAGAAAGTTAAAGTTGCAAGGTCAAGAAATAATAATGCTATGTGCTATACAGAGATAGGCCTCAGAAAATATATTAAGCAAGATAGTAGAAATACGTAAGCTTAATAACGAAGCTTTATCCATTGTTTTAAACTATGACAAGTAAGCATTGTCAGAAGCAAGATGTACATGTGAGTTTATTAATTTGTTTTAGCAAATGCTTGTCAACTCTTAATATTACCCTATTGACTAAAAAGCTTTTAAAAGACCATGTAACTAAGAGAACTCTGACTGCTGTTGCAGCTGCTGAAGCTGTTTCCATCTCCCTTGCTTAGCTTTGTAAAATAAAATTGATGATTGTAATGGAATAAAAGCTTTGAGACTGCCCCTCTAGTAGTCCCATCCCATGCTTTGTGTATATATATGTACGTAAGGAAAAATTAACTAATCCAACACAGAATCTCTTGTGCTCACTGGAAATACACTGCAAGTGCACTTCTCCTTCCTTACATTTTGAAATCACTTTAAAAATTATCTTGCAAATTCCATGCACTGCAACTCCATTCTGGCAGGTCAGAATTTGTGAGGACATGGGTAAAGTAATTTCCTGACCAAGGAGGAGAAGAGAAGGAGCCTGAAATATCTTGGTCCTACCAATAATTCCACATTTACTAAAATTGTAAGCTTAGGAATAGATGGATTTAGATATATTAGGATTTAGATATATTGGAAAGTATTGAAGCATCAATCCTGAAAAAGCAGTTAGGAGACCATGGAATTGCTGTGAGGAAGGTTCTGTTAATTCTACTTTTTGCTTGGCAGCAGCCCCTCTGGATATGAGGGCATCCCAAGCATTTGTTGTTGAGAGGAGGAAAGGAGAGATCAGCTGTTGGACCAGGGCCCCTGACCATTGCCATTAGAACTGAGCTGGATTTAGTATGCTAAGCACTAATAGAAGCTATTCCCTTAGTGGATGATTTTAGGGGGTTTTTGGGATATTCACTTTTTCTAGGAGTGAGTTATTCGCTGTTGGGCAACGTATTCCAAATAGGCAAATTGGACTACGTCTGCAGAAGATGGACTGAGACATAAAATTGTTTAAGAGGAGATGACTGTTCCTTTTTATTATTTTTCTTTTCTTATTACTTCCTCTCTTACCTTTTCAGTGCCATTTTCATATGGATTTAATCCTGTTCCACGTCCATTATCCACTAGTGCTGCATTAATGTGGATTGGCCATATAAGATCCTCCCTGGAGTATGGTCCTGACTCCCATAGCATGTATAACTAAAGCAACTTGGTTTCCCATGGCTTCTCTCCTTCACTCCTAATGTATTTACTCACCATGCCTACTTTTCTGAATGAGTTTTATCTCTGGTTATATTAATGCTATCCCTGAATAGTGACTGGATTTGGAGATATGAAGTATTAAAAATTGACCCTGAAAGAACTAGAAGCTGGAAACCAATGGAAAAACCTTGCTGAGAGTGGTGTGTTCTTAAGAACTGTAATGCAGCACTATTTAATGATTTTAAATAATCTGAATATCAAAAAGAAAAATGGTACTAATAACTATGTATTTAAATTATCTTCAGAATCCTTTTTTTTCCTCCCTCAAGTCATTCATTCATACTACTAAATTGTTTTGGTAGCTTTGCAACCCACGCTTTATTTGGCAGTCTTACTTTGTGAACATAACAGTAATACTTCAGCTTAAATACTTGTTTTAATTTTATGAAAACAGAGTATTTGTTTTTACTTTTATGTTGTTCTACAGAATTCAATATAATACTTCCTCAGTATTCATATTGAAATTGTCAGATGTGCATGTGCATTGTCAAAATCACTGCAGAATGTTAAATTGTGACATCTGTGAGCAGCCTAGAATGACAAAAAAGGATGACTCTGAGGAGAATGAATGTAATGGCATGATGGATAGCCGAGGAAACATGTGAAATAATTTTAAAACATGTCTTTTTTTCTTACTGTTCCACACGATACACTCTTAGCTGTCAAAATGAGCTTCGGTAGTTTAGGTATTGCGTATTTGTGAATGTGTAAAATACAGAGAAAATAGGTTCCACTGAGGAAGGAGTTTTCCTTTCAAAACTTTTATACTTCTAGGGAAGGAAAAACATTTAAGGCATATTTTAATGTAAATATGCACACTTATCTCAGGATAGCCTGGGGTGGATGTGTGTAGCCAGTGTGCATGTTCTCTTTAGAGGAGACTGTACCAGCTCCCTCTGCTGAAGATGACAAGGTCAGGGAGTGACCATGGGGGACAGGTACTGAATGTGACCTGTGTCTGGCTGGTCCTTTACAGGGTCTCAGCCCTGCAAGGGCTTGGTGGGTGTGTTTTGCTGCCCAGGGCTGACTACCACAACAGAATCCGGCTGGAGAGCACTGTGAGGCTCTCAGCAGAGGGTCCCCTGGAGGCCCTGAGACAAAAAAGCAGCTGGTCCCATCCTCCAGCAGTTCTCTAACTGCTACCCTTTAATGAGAGTTAATTCAGATGGATAAGTTTCACATGTTGGGTAATGCCCATCAAGAAAACAAACAGGGAATTCTGCAAGATACATTCAACAGGAGGCTTTAATTCAGGACGTTGTGGTCCAAATCCAATGAGACAACTGTATTTTGTACAGTTTATGCTTCTAGTAGAGTTTTCCTTATAGAGGAACCCAAGGGAAAGCTAAAATGACAGCAATTCTAGCAGGTGTTTTTTAGAAGGGTGTTTACTACTAAATTAAACAAATCTAATGTGTATTTTAGTAGCTGCTGTATAAAGTTGCTTAATCTATCAACCACATTCTGGTTTATGTTATTACTGGACATAATTCTTCTGTTACCAAAATATTTAGTGGAATTGGTAATCATTACATTTCCAGGTTGTAAAATTCATCACGTACCTACCTAGGGGACAATATTGGTTATTCATTTTTTTTTTGTTTAACCTTCCCTTATTTATGTGTAATGCATCTGTTATTGCATCAGGGACGTGTTGTTCATTGTCCTAAAATAAATGTTGAAATATTGTCAAAAGGAATGAAATGGGTGAATTCCATTCTATTCATGCAAGAGAAATGATAATTTAATCTTGTAAAACCTCCAACTTGTATTCTTCCATGCAAAAAAAAACCTTGAGGGCCAGAGGGTTCTACTAGAACCCTTTTAATTTCTCCCTTTTTTTTTTTTTGTGAGAGATGATGTGGGGTGGAGGGGTGGGGTGGGAGAGGAGGAGAAGGAGGAGGGGGGCTGGGTTACATCTAACTGTAGTATGTTCTTATTGCACATAAAGGACTGGCAAAAGACTGACATTGAAGAGAGAAAAGTAAAATTAATTACTTTTAGTCTGAAGCCATGATCTCATAATGCAGAGGTAGGAACATTTTCTCTTTTTAAATATGCAGAGTGAATAACTGGAGGCTAATAGTGATAATTATTAAAATAAAATTCCATTGTGTTCTAACCACTGCAATCATTTCACTCTAGCAGACGAAATCCCTGACACTGAAGTCAATCACTAAATGCTTTGGATATGGCAAAATTATTCCCAGGGTGTAGTTTGATCTCTAGCACCACTTTCTTCTCTGATACAGTATCTGGATCAAATTATTACTTATAATGTCTAGGTAGTGCTATGAAAACCTATGCTAATACTATGAAAGGTTTCAAACAGCACTATGTGTACTTAGTAACCAAGAATGTGGCCTTGAGCATTTTTGCATGAATGGTAGAAGGCTGATATTTTCAGACAGGTATTGATCAGACAGAATATGGGTCATACTTGTGAGAGGCTGTGAAGAATTGTCTCCCCCAGTCAAAGCCTCATGCAGCAGACTGTTTGTTGAGGTTACACTAAGCTGATTTTTTATTTCTTTTATGAAAAATGACTCCTGCTGTCACAAGGTCAGGTCCTTTGCAGTGCCATGTGCAATATATTCAGCATTCCTTGTAGTCACTGAAAGGTCTTTCTCTGCCCCATTGCAGCTAAGGAAAAAGAAAAACCAACCTTTTGAGTTGAAGTTCAAGCATGGCTTGGGAAGCTCTGAAATATTTACATTTGATTCACCCAGCTCATGAATTACAGTTCTTGTTTTTATCTTTTGCCTCTAAGACTTTTCAGATGCATGACAGAGCTCCAGGGTTGTGGAACTGAAGATAGATGACATATAGGAAAAAAAATTATAATTTTATATATACCAGAAGGCAAAAGAAGATTTGACTTGGAGATGTTCTCAATCAGATCTGAAGAGCAAAGTAAATGCAGAGGAACAGGAGTATAAAGAAGTAATGAATAGCAAATTAAACATAGTTGTCATAAAGCAATGTTTAAGCTTTTCTTCTGGCTGAAATAGGATCGTGTGGCTCAGTAAATGAAAATGCAGAAAAATATCATTAATTTATATGCCATTTTTCAAATTTCTATCAGACTCATTTCTTTACATTGCTCAGTCTTGGCTTACAAGTTTGCTCAAATTCAGCCACCTATTAGACAGGCAGTAGGCAACAGTTTCATAGCATACTGCAAAACAGTGGGAAGGAGGAGGAATTTTGCCAAAGATATTGACATAAGCCTCTCAAGAAAAATGATGCAGAACAAGCAAGGACTGCAATTTTTAATACATATGGATGCATTCACACATGGGCAGGCTCTATGTAATCTATTTCATCTGTAGTAAGCTGGTAGGATGAAAAGCTATGATTTTACTGATTCTAGGCATCTCAGTTCTGACGCATACAACCCTTACATCTTCCTTCTGGTGAAGCAGAGGCTTTAGAGAAAACTGCTTTTAGGGCAAAGAGATTTTTTAAAGGTTGGGAATATGTAACCTGGAAGGCTCAAATTTATAGATGAAACTGTTATAGCTGGATATGGAAGAATAACCTGCAGACAAAAACAGTGCTCGCAGCCTGGCATTTCAAACGTACTACAGTGCTTGTCATTTTTTCAAAATGTGGGGCTATAGCCAAGTGTCAAGTTTAACTGGAGTCACAATATATTATCAGTATGGAAGCAGATGATGAATTTTTTGCTCAAGGTGTGGAGCAGTTAATAAACTGCTAAGTTGGATTTGCAGTGCATTCTCATGTATTTGTCTCAAACTTGCAGATCCCTAAATTTCTTTGCTTTTTCAATTGAAAACTATGATGACTTTTGTTCAGTTCTTTTTCACTTTTACTGTGTCTCTTATCAGAGAAGAGCAAGGCAATAAAAGAAAGTATTAATGAAGCAGCACCCACTAACATTTCATGTTTTCAGTTCTTAAACTGAAGTCTAATTATCTAAGAATATTGTCTAGGTCCTTCAAAACAAGTTCTTTTCATTGAATAAGGAATTTAAAATTATTTTTTCCTATGTCCTGTCCACTGCTCTTCCATGGTTCACTGTGAGGTTGGCCTTAGTGCCACAAAAACTCCAGAAATGCCTTAATTCCTTTCCTGTAGTAAATCATTAAAGACTGAAACATTGAGATGAGAATTACTGTGTTTTTCCTCTACCAGAATTGGGTGTGATGATAGTACATGCATTATGGAAATAATAGGCTGCCTTAATACATAGCTTGGCACTTTGCCATGGGAATGGCCATAGACTAAATTTGCTGAATATTTGTATTAGCTTGTGGTGGTGGCAGTGGGTGTTGGTATCATTTTTAGCAAGCAAAAGCAGAATATCTAATTCATTTTGTCTGGTTTACTTTAATCTCTGTTGAATCAACAATGACTCAGTAGGTTCAGCATAACAGTGATTGTTGGAAGTTACTTCAGTATGCACTTTGGCATATGAATCTGTATTTGGAGTTGAATAATCACATTTCGTATGGATACTCCACAAAACTGAGATTCTATATAGTCCTGACTTCAGGTCTGGGCAAAAGCCTTCACCAGCTTTCTGGGGATTGACAACTGTCATTTTATTGTAAATTATGGTGGATATAAGGAATTGCCACTAACTATGCACAAGGTATTTTTTTTAAGATCATTTGCCCCTTTGAATGTGATATATAGCTACTTTAAGCACTTCACTGGAAAACACAATGTGTGTGAAAAATGGCAATTTTCCTACATTATCAGAATAAATAAAACCATAGGCACTTGTTTTCCTTGGCCTGACTAAAAGCCTCATAAGGGAAGCATTGCATTCGTATTTGAGAGTGGCAGGGGCAAGATCTTAATTGGGTCACCATTCTTTGGTCCCTATTCTTCTTTGGCAAGAACATCTTTTTGCTTGCTTTTTGGAGGTGTCAAAGAAATGCTTCCTATTGCTAATTGAGGGACAGCTTAATCACTTCATATTTTTCCTTGTTTTCAATGGTTCATTCATGTATCATTAGAGATGAGTTACAAACAGGATAAACTGGGTCATTTAGTTATATTTCTGCTTCACGTCGTGCGTGTTTTAAAAGAACCCGCTGTAATAATTATACTTCACAGAATATTCAGATATTGTCAATGAAAATTTAGAGTATAATTCTGCTGTAGCTCTGTTACTCTAAGGATCAGAAGTCAGAATAAATTCAAGGTATTCTGTGCATTTTACTGGAAATCCATTTCCAAGCTAACATAAAAAATGCATTTTCTCTCTCTGTAAATGCCCACACAATACAAGGGGACCATCAGATGATTTTTAACTATTTGAACTTTTCCCTGTCTTTTTTGTCTTGCAGTGAATAAGATAGATTGGAAAAGTTCTAAGAAATGTTGAATTTTTACCCACTATTTAAAAATAAGATATGTTGGAAACACCTGTTCTGATTCTTATTTTTAGAATACTCCCTGGAAATCTTAAAGATGTGTATTGCAAGTTCTCACACTTAAGCCAAGACAAAGTGTTACCAAAAAATCTCTTGTCCAAACTGCCAGTCACTGTAATTGAAGAAGCATTTAAAGAAATAAAGATTTTTTTTGTGTCTAAAGGGAATAAAAAATTCTTTAATTTACCCAGCTTTTCTTTCCTGTTTTCCATGCTGTCCTTTTTTGATGAGTTACCTTGTCACTGTAGTTTACTGAGGTGAACAATCTCTGAATTTTAAGTATAAAAAGTAGGAAAGTAAGGCTCATTCTTCCTCAAAAAAGAAAAAATAAGCAAAAAAATATTTTCACCTCCTTTATTTGTTGCACAAGGCAAAGAAACAGGAAAAAATGCCAGTGTGATTCCATGCTCTTTGCTCACTCCCTTTACAGGTAGGTTACTTTGAATCCTATTTAAAAGGTTTTGCAGAAAGCTTCACTGCCTCCCTTGCACATCCAGCCTTTTCATAGTTTAGTATCTGAAAATGTGATGGATTTGGATTTATCATTTGCTTTTTGCCTCCCAGGTGGTGGACACTGCATATTGGTTATGAACTGTACTTTACTGCACTGGTATCAAATAGAACACAAGAAAAAGTCATGATTTGTCCAAAATTATTTACCGCTATTAATAATTCATACGGGATGAAATTTATACTGGATGAATGAGTAGATGTTAATGCTGTAGATATTAACTCAGACTACTGCTACCCTTTCTATTTTAAGGCTTTAAGGTTGATAAGGGAACAGTTAGCAAACAATTTTGTGATAAAAGCAAGACAGAGTGTTTCTAATAAATGATAATTTGAGTCTTTTACTTACAGATATGAGATAGGTAGTGAATAGTCTATTTGACCTGGTTTTGCTAAAATGAGGAAAAGATAAAGCTGAAAAGAATAGCTTCATAGTGTTCATTGCCTAAGGATTGATTTAGATTTATGCAACATGGCATATATTTCATAAGATTAACTTATTTTTCTTAGTATCAGAATTAGCTTTTTACCTAGCCACAGTTACAGTTTCATCTCTGTAAGTAAAACCAGCTCTATGACATGTTCCTCTACCTTTTCCCTTATTATCCTGCAGCTTCAGTTGGATACCAACCAGTTTTTCTCACATACTTTGATCTTGCAGCAGTTTATTCAGATTTTGTGTCCTTTGCTCATCATTTTCCTGTGTTGTTCAGCTTTCAATGGCTCCATCTTTGTTTTGCTTTTTAAATAGCGTGACTCATCTGTACTTGTCACACCAGTTTACTGAGAATGACATTTTATCTTTAGAGAAAATAAGACTTAGAGAAGTTGTGTGATGCAGAGGTCAAAGGCAGCAAGAGAATTCAGGTCTTAATTTGCAAACACTGCCTGCCCACTCATTCTGCTCAGGTGCTATACGGTAACCTTACAAAAACAGTGAAAATCTAGGGATGAGAGGAAGATTCAGGAAGTAAAATCCTCTAACCCAGAGAACTGCATGTCTCTGCATGTGATAAAATGGTATGCTATGGAGTAGAGTAGTTAAGATGTGCACCCTCCCTTAACCTTTAATAGCTTGTAAAAGGTTCAGTGGAGATACAGAATCAGGGTGGAAGGATGAGGTCAGATTAGTTTGGGATGGACGAGGTGCCAGCATGCATAGAATTTTTTTATTTAAAATTATGGGCTGATGGCATTTGTTGTGGCTAGTTGCAGCAACAACTGTGTAGTCAGCCAGTGTGTAGTAGGTTTTTTTTCTCACAACAGAGTGGTAAAGCACCTCAGGTAGAAGTGACCACAAGCCCTGTGGTATCATACTGTGTAGTGATAAAACGTACAAGCAAGAGACATGCAGGAGATGCTGTCAGATTACCAGCCACTATCCTCATTTGGCTGATACTGGAACTGCAGGCATTTTCCCACCCCCTAAAAAGCAACCTATTGCTGAGTACAAATAGTCTTAATTATTTAGGTTTGTGTTGTAGCAGAAAAAAAGACTCTGTGTTTCAGAATATGCTTATGGATCCTCTCTATGTCTTTCAAGGAAATTTGTTCCTCCTTAAACTAGCTATGTCTTGTCATTATACTTTAGTTCACCATCTACCAGATCTCCAAAATAAGTCCTTGTAGAAGAAGTAATCTATAGCTGGACTGTGTAGAGGAACTTTGGAACTACATTGGATTTTATGTTTTCATGCTTGTAATGCGGGAATTATTCCTTTTGTGTGCTAAATTTATTTACAACTTGAATCTAAAGCACAGTATTGCCCATTTGGGTATTTTGAGACAACCGCTCACTAAAAATTATGAGGTAGCTAGGGATGGGATTTATGATCCCCATTCACTCTGTTGGCCAATACATTTTTTCAGAGCTGTTCAAGTTATGCAAGCTCCATATAATGTGCTATTTTATTCCATGGCAGAAAGACAAAGACAAATACTATAATTTTAAGAGAGTGTATGAGAGATCCTACATTTTTATAAAAAAGATTTTTTATATATATATATTACGTTTATTTTATGAGCCATGGTGGACCTTTTAGACTCATCAAGAGTTGCAAGTGAGTCCCATGGACCTTAACCAATAATATACTGCAACCAGAACTTCACAAAATCATTATTCAACACTTTGCAGAATGCAGAAAAATGTCTCTGGCTCACTCAAAGTCTAATTATTGTATTGCAGAATTTTGAGACACTAATAAGGATGTATTGAGCTTTTGCAAGCCTGCTGCCAGTAGGTAGTTTATTACTCAATAAATCCCCCACCGATGATCAGATAGCTAATGGAAAGTGCTCCAGATTTGAAATAATAACACGTGCTTTCACTGTAAGTCCAATGTTTGCATTTAAAAGATCAATCAAATATTTATTAGCACACTATCTACAAAAGAATATTCATATTGATCCTGGATCATTGAAAAATAATGTATTTTTCATCAGGCCTCAAAACAGTCCCCAGGACTTTGGTTGTGGACTAGTTTTTCCCCTAGTTCTATTTTCAGGCTAACAATGTCCTTGTTTGGTTTTTTTTCTATATGTAGAGGGTTTTCTGCATCTATTGCTAATGAATATTGAACTTCTTTCTCAGCAATAAAAAACTGAAATCTGTCCTTTGTGTATTCCTTCTGGACATACACTGCTTTGCACAGTAGCTCTCTGCAGCTTATCTTCGGTGCCAGCTGCCCTAGCTGTGGGCTCAACTCTCGCATGGTGTTCCAGCAACTGTACTGTCAGGACAGAGCTGGAGCCTGGGGCTGCTCTATAAAGATGTGTGTGACTCCTCTGTGGAGACAAATGCACAAGGGTGTCATGATATTGAAATCATGGCATTGTACTCATAGAGTTAGCATTCAGTTTCTATATATTGATAAGCAGATAGATTGCTTTGGGTTTTTTTTCTCCCCACTAATCTTGAGCTCACAATTTCATTAACAGAAATGTCACATGGGTACAATTAATTAAATGTTAGGTCTTGAATTTGATTAGCCCTTGTTTGCATTGACAGCCTTAACCCATACAAAATCAAGTGCACAAAGGAAAAGATCTCTTTGTTGTCGAGTTCTTTCATTAGGACATGGTGGTTACATTTGGCATTAATCTGTTTTCTGCATTGTCTCATCTTCCAGCAGGTAGCCCAGGAACAGGAAACTGGAGTCTAAAATTGCATTCAGCTGTTAATAGGTACTTTATATCTTAGCCTACAGCTAAGATTACCTTTGTGTAAGAAGTGTTGGAACTGCAATTGCCATTAAATTACTATGGATATTTCTCATGCATTGTAAAGAAGAATATGTAAGTCTGTGCTCTCTTTTGAAAGTTGTCCTGAGTCAGCATACAGTATTGCCAAATTATTTGTTGCTCCAAGCAAGGTCCTAGATGTTTCCTGAGGAATCTTTCCCTCCAGACAGGGCTGCATCCAGAATATGCACTGACTTGAAGAGTACAACACCTACAACTTTTCTTTCATTGTGCTACAGTCTGCCTGTGGGTGGGCTTTGGACAACTACTGACCTCCTTGCTACTTCTGAGACATAAATTCAGACTGTAACTGAAATATGGTGACTTCTTCCCAATGACTTCTCAATGACTAGGGATGGAGACTGGCATGGAGGTCCTCTCATACTGCTGTATGAAAGTTTTGCAGACACAAGAGAGGTGTTGCCAGGTTGTCAAATGCAAAGAACCGTGCATGCTACTTACTTACACACTACTGATAATTTTAGATGCTTAATATAACGGGTTTCTAACATTTTGAGCTCTCTTCTCCTAGTAAATATTCATTCCTTAGACAACTGAGGGGACCTCATCAGCACCTATAAATATCTGAATTGTGGGTGTCAAGAAGATGGATCCACGCTCTTCTCAGTGGTTCCCAGCAATAGGACAAGAGGCAATAGGCAGAAACTGATGCACAGGAAGTTCAACCTGAATATGAGCAAGAACTTCTTTGCTATGCAGATGACTGAGCACTTGAACAGATTTCCCAGAGAGGGTGTGGGGCCTCCCTCACTGGAGATACTCAAGAACCATCTGGACACAATCCTGTGCCATGTGCTCCAGGATTACCCTGCTTGAGCAAAGACGTTCATGACCCACTGTGGACCCTTCCCACCTTGCCCATTCTGTGATTCCATGTTTTTTAAGACATCTCTTCATTCTAAATGAATTCTCAGGAGTTCATAGAAAATAAGTGAAATATTAAAAATTTAGACCATGGCTTCATCATGAACAAACAAAAAATACTTAAATGTTTGGGACATACTGTATTGCCACCTATAGGAAGGGTAGAAGTAGGTTTTACAAGACTTCCCAAGATACCTGAGCACACAACATCTTGAAAGTTTAGAGAGATAATAGACCTAGATAATAGAATAGATCTCATATAGGATATAATTTTGTTTCCTCGTATCCTACAGGCGCTTGCTTTTAGGTTGCCATTTATTTGCTAGACAGTACTGAGGGACATAAGGATTCCAATTCTTTCCTGGGAAAGAAGAGCTACTCATGTCAAATAATAACAGTCTTTTATTTCATTAGGGTGCACCAAGTATGCTGCTGTCTATCATTTCATTTGCCAGAGTTTTCAACATGGCCATTAAAGGTAGTGCCAGAGGGAACAAAAAGAAAACAATGGGAACAAAAAGACAAACAGAGATGAGAACAAAAGAACCCGTTGATAAAAAATGCAAGAGCAAGTAAATCTTTATTCTCATTGTGTTACAACTCATTGAGTCACTGGGCCTGAAATGAGATCCCTGGATTTGCACTTCACTCTTGTATCTTGTTCAGTTGAGATGTAAAAGCTTCCCCATCCTGAGTTAATTAAAGAACTGGCATTAATGCCAATTTGTTTGAAATTATCTTTCATGCTGCATGCACAGGGAAGAAAAAGTTGGCATACTTGAGTGGCAGAAATCTGTGCATGCATCTGTGTGCCTCTTCAGGGTCCTAAGTCATCTTTGGAATCCATTTCTTGTATATGTGGAACTCAACATCATTGCTGAGATATAGGTCTCCCACGGAGTACTCATTTCAGTGAGGTCCTGGACTGCAAATCCGTAAAACCTGATTATTTTCAGACAAGACATCTAATGTCAACTGCAGAAGATGTAACAGTCTGCATTAGTTTGCTACTAGTTTCATTTTTCCCCTGTGCAAAGACTTCCAAAACTGCCTTGGTAATTTCCTAGACTGTATGGATGGTTTTCCTGCCAGCCATTTCTCACTCCTAATTTAACTCTTTCATGCTCTGTATAAGACCACCAAGACCAGGTTTTCCTGCTGCCCTAATGTGTATTTCCGCATGGATATTTATTGACTCCAGCTCCCTGAAAAAGTGTGGTGACCTTACCAGCTCCAGTGTCTTTGGTCAGTTAGGGTTTCATTGTACAAGGTATGTCCAGCCATTTACCAAGATGAGTTTACCTTACATGATCAGAAAGTAATGTGAGATCCAAATTATGAGCAAAAAGACTCTCAGACCTCTGTTTGCAAACTAGACCCTTTTTCATTCCCAGGCTTAAATGGAGGGAAAGAGATTAGGTGTTGTCTCCCAGATGAGGATACAACTGCTACACCTCTTTAACAACCAGACTGCTTTTTCTTCCGTCCTCCACTGTGTTGCTTTCTAGGGTTCCTCTCCTGGGTATATTGTGGACATTATTCATATTCACTGTGGGATATAAATTGCAAGCATACAGCAAACTGTGATGACCCAGATTGTTTTTCTATGCAAGTAAGCTTCCCATTCAGGATTATCTGAATATAAATATAATGCATCCTCTGATCAGAATAATAAAGACTTTGAAAATTCATTTACCTATCAAGTGTTGATAGAAAACCTATGCCAGATAGATATTTTTCATCATTTGCATCTTAAAGTACTCTCTCAGAAAGATTATACTGCATCAAAAGATTTGCACTTAAGGCATCATTTGAGTAAAGTAATGCTGCACAAAATCTTTCATTTAAAATCAAACTAGAAAAGGAAACCATATTTTTTCTCTAAACAAAAGTGAAAGGTAACAATTTGTAGATAGCCTCCCAGATATCAAACTTCTAGTCATGTTGGCAAAATGCTGGGAAGAGCATGCTTTCCTTATTGAACCTAGATTACAGGCTTGTAAAAATGTGGTGAAGGTTAATGATTTTATAACTGAAAATGTTAACCTTTGCACTGCTGTTTCTGGGCCGAACATGCACCATCCGTGCTTCCTGTTAACACTGACAGCTCTGGTAAACACCCCCTCATCACTAGAAGAGCATTACATTTTCATTTCTTCAGTATAGCCTCTGATCAATGTCAAAGGCTGCCTCAGCCCTTGAAAATGCATTCTGTAACTAAGAAAAATACTAATTCTGAGATGAAATATGAGCAAGCAAGCAGTTTTCTCCTCTCAGAATAAGGAAGTAGGTTTCAGTGGGTGTGCAGTAGCTGTAATGAAAGCAGAGTGAAGCCCTTTGACAACTTGAAGGAAAGTTCCTTCACACAATTGCACCCTCAGAAGCATTGAACTTGCTTTGGACTCCAGGAGCATGAAATGCAAGGAGTAAAGTAAAGTGGACCTGTGAGATCTGACACAGTTCTTTCTGTCTCTAGCATATAGATACCCAGACCATGGAAAGGGGATTATGACTAACTCCCATTCCCTCGCTAACCTCCTTGCTAGGACCTGTGAGCATCCGGTGTTCTAGAGGGTCTGAATTCTCTGTTGTGCTTGGAGATGGGAGCTGGATTCCCCTTGGTTTAGTGTTATCTGATTCTCTGAGATCTGCTCAAACATCTGTGCTAGCAAAAGGTGTAATTAGAAAGGATTTACCATTATTTTGCATGGATAAATAGTTCTTTGTTTACTAAATGATGGCAAAAGGCATAAATGAAACAGATCCAGTTCCTGCTGGATTTGGATTGGTCATAGAAATGGAACAATCTCTTGCTGTCGTTACTCTTGTTGTGTCCAGTTTGGGTAAAAAGGGGATGTTGCATCAAACACTGATACCAAACAAAAGCCAAGTTTTCTTCACTGGGACTTTCATACCAGCTTAGTTCTTGATCATTACACTCATAAGCAATAAAAATAAGGAGAGTAAATTTACAGATTAGAGCAAGTCAGTGGAATATAATGTTTTAAGTATTGAATTATTTCAAAGAAAGTGGAAGGTGAACTGTGATGTTTTTATTTTCCTTTTTGAATCAAAAACCAAAATATTCTCCAAGCCACTAAATTAGACAAGCAGATTTATGTTTTGTTTTTATGTGTTTGTGTTTATGTATTATGTGTTTTTATGAGTGGCATTAACTTCATGGGCATGGAACCACTTTGGAAATTGACAGGAAAAAAAAAAATACTGTATGACAAATGCCTTTATTCCTGCTGAAATGAGTGAAAAAGGAAAGAGTTCTTAGATTGTATTGTAGAAATCTTGCAGTGCTACCTAGCTAATAGCATGTAGTATCCCAAAGAGGGTAAATATTTTAACAAAACTGAAAAGATTTTCATTATTATCCTTTGAGAAATTTTTTTCTTTTCAATAATCTCAGTTGTTTTAGTAATTCTCAGTAGTGCAATATCCAGAAGAACCTTTCTGTTGAAACAGATGGCTATACAACTGTAGGTTTCTCTGCAGTGTAGCTTAAAGATGCTGGCTAATTTTGCAACACAGTATTTGTTTCATGTTGCAAGAAAAAAAGGCAAATCTCTTTCTGATATGATCTCCTCATGTGGGCCATTGAGACTAATCAAATCATATTATAAAAACACTTCTTTTCCCTTTTGCCTTTCTCTGTACAGCAGTTGTCTATCTATGATGCTCAAACATTGCATTGAAAATTTTATCTTTGAAAAATCACTGTGTCGTTTCTTTTCCTCAGGAGTCTGGTCTTTCATTCTATCTAACAACAAAAAAAGTAGCGCGCATATATGTGCAGGGCCTGGCTTGTGTTTATAGTATTTTCTATTGAGTTCTTTCTTCACTAAATGCGAGTAAATAGTATTTAGTGTCACACAGATATGAAAAAATGCATCAGGTCCACATACCCTGTTAAAAATTAAGGAAAAGCTTGGATGATTGAAGAAAAATAGATGGTAAGAACTTAAGACAATTGATCTTGTCAGGGGCTGAGTGTGTTTGGCAGAGTTTGGGAGAAATTTCAGTCAGTATGGATTTGATATGTCCTGTCAGCTTGGTTAACTCATCTTGTAATTCTTTTTTAGCTTTCTGAGGAGTCATAATTTCATGGTGATCTGTGCCAGCAGCAAACTATACTATGTTCAAGCAAATACTTTTCCTCAAAAAGTTAGTAGAAAGCAAAGTGCAACCCATTTGTCAATACTTACTCAAGTCCTTGCCAGCAGGGCATGTCTTTCTCAAGCCAGGGGGCTTTTCCTTTTTTTGGAGGGTACCATCACAAACTGTCAGATACAATTGTTGCAGCTGTAGGTTTTAGTGCTTAAAATGACAAATCAAAAAAGTTCACAAGTAGATCAAGCTCTTCTGGATCTCGCTCCATCAGTGTAAAAGGTTATAGCATCCTGTGGGCTGTGCCATCCATCCTCCAGTGGACAAGGGCCCTGGAGCAGAAATAACAGAAGAGAGCATGTATCAGCTTCTTGACTGCAAATCACAGCCCAGCACGTTTACTTCAGCTGCCTCTGCACTCATATTCCAGGCTGCCAGCTAGAGCCTCTAAGGAGCAGCCAGCTTGCTATAGGAAGATTAACATCCAGGGAAAGTGGGAAAAGAGAGGGTTCAACAAGTTGACGGCTGCATCTTAAATCTCTGTTCATCTCTTCTTGAGACTTTGGTAAAAGACCAAAAACTAAAAAAAGCATGGTGCTGAAATTTAGTTGTATGATTGATGTCCTTTTTCTTTCCTTCCCTATTTGTAGCTTTTTTTGCTTCTGCTTAGGAAAGCAAGACTAACAGTTTTTTGGGTTATCATGGCTTCTGCTTGTTTGGAAAGAGAATTCAATGCCACAATATTCTTTTGTGTTTTCTTCATAAATACCTAGAGGAGTACCATCTTCTTTAAGGCTGAAAAATACACTCATCAGGGATAAATAAGTTCTGATATCTATCCAGAACGATAATTCCCACAAGCTTCAAAAGTGCATATTAAAGCAACAGATCTTTGACAATACAAAAATTTGTGTGTCCATCATGCTTTAAGAGAGGAGAATTTATATAATAATGCTGAATACAGTGGCAATGAACATTTATTTTCTCCCACTATCTGCCAGTTCAAGCATTGTACCCAGCACATACATAGTACTGAGCAGCAGGTTCTTTACAAAATGCAGATGTTAATGATTCAATATAGCTTTTCTTAAGTATTTCCTTAAATCATTATCTTACCTGTATGGTATTAGTCAATAAATGTAAGAGAATTTGAAGATTCGTTCTGGAAGTCCTATGTTAGCCTTCAGATTCACTGAATTAGCCTGCTTGGGGAAAATGATTTTGCAATTATGCTTTCACCAACAAATTCACTAGACATGATTTTTTTTTTTTTTCCATTTTGTGAATGCCAGCATGCTGATCTTTGTTTCTGGATATTGACATGATGACAAGATTTGTGAAAATGCTGTTTCTGAAATGCTGCCAAGCTTTGTGACCAAAAACCTTATGGGCCATATATTCTGCCTTGAGTGAATTCAGAATCTTCAATGGAAAAATGAGTAGATCCCTCACATGTAGTTATGGAAAGGTTCCTCTAAAGAATATGTTCAGATGGGATTTTTCAAGGAGTCTAAAGGAATGAAGGGCCTTGTTGATCTATCTGTATAAAATTATATTGTCAATCAGTATTTTCATCCCTACAGCTGTTACAGAGGAGAGCAAAGCTCCCTTTTGATACATAAATGCCCTGCAACCTAAATCACAGTTTGTTGGAACACATCTGTCAGGCAGGCATGGCTGATCAAATTACTGAGCACACTGTCCCTGCATGCATTTTGCCTTTTAAAACTTGCTATTAAGCAAACATGAACTACGGCCCCTTGCATTTGCAGGGTGAGAGTGAAAGGTGAAGGCTGTAAGAGAGGACTTGGGTTTGGCACGGGATGCTTTTCACTCTGCTAATATTTTTTTAAATAGAATGCAAGTCACTAATACCTTGTGTGTGCTGGATTAGTAAGACAGGCCTTGCATAGCCCTGTCAAAACAATCTCTTCTATGTGATTCTCTTGTTTCAGTCCCCTCTCTGTTTGCTCTGATGTTGCCAAGACAGAAATTATGACAATTATGGGGGAGTAGGAAAGGGTAGGTGGAAAAGTAGATAGAAGATTACAAAAAAGAACCAACAAGCAGTGATCCTGAGATGTTTATATAGTAGAAAAATATATTTAGTCCTGAAATTATTTAAGGCACCTTGTAAAGCTGAATTTAAAATGTCCCATTCCCATTTATGTTAATGGGGAATGATGTTTGCTGGTGTTCCATCTCCTAGCTGTCCTGTTCCTCTCTTTTTCTCCCCCTTCTCATTTCATTACTGACTGATTGTCTGAAGGTCTTGAAAGTTACTAGGTGTGGGTGAGACTAGCACTGACAAGTGCATGTAACTGGCCTTTTCATTTTTGTTTCTGAGTGCGTGTGGATTAGCTGTCACTCTTCCTGGTATTTATACACCGGCACTGATGAAGATACTGGGCTTACTGCTTGAAAGCTTTTCCATTTAGGGAAGACTTCTTTTTAAACACTGTAACAACAATACTGTTTTCTGCCAATAAAATAAGCAAACAAGAGCCCTAGTAATTACAGTAAAAATAACAATCTGAGTACAAACAATAATCCAAAGACAAGTTATATTACTGTGTCCCTCCACTTCTGTGCTGCTAGATGGGCAAATTATTTGATTCCTGTGCTAATCCACGTGAGCCAGAAGGCAGGGTGCTGGTGTCCAAACAAAGCAGCCCAATTTATATAGGCACCTTCTTGAGTGCAACTGTCTCGTTGCACAACTACAGCTCAGTTATATGACTTACACAATACAGTCTGTTCTGTAAATATTTAGAAGGACTACTTGACTGCAGTATGTTAATTTTGTTTTATTTCACGGCGTTCAGTTAAAGCTGCTGAAGTTCTCTCCAATTGAATATTTTTTGCTTTCTACTGGTTTCAGCCACACATTGCATTATGAAAAAAATATATATATGTTTACAAGTAGGCATTTATCCAAGCCTATATTTATGTGTAGTCATTAAGAGATTATTGGTAAATTTAAGAATAAAATTTTCTGTATTGAATTATTTGTCATGTTTAATGGCAGCTAATAAGGTTTATTTTTGAGGGGGATAATACAGCTTGGGATTTTTCCATGTATCAGCAAAATGAAGGCGATTAAATCATTCAATTGAAATAAGTGGATATATCAAATTGTTTAATCTCTTGTCTAAAGTGTAAAAAACAGAATTGTGTTTAATTAATGTCATTTTTAAAAAAATTAAAGATAAGGAATACTGAAGGACTTACCTGGGTTATGGCAGTACATATACAGATTTCTATTTCACAGAATCACAGCATCATTGAATTGAGGTTGGAGGGAGCTTCTTGTGATTATGCTGTACACCCCTCCTGCTCAAGCACGCTCAGCTAGAGCAAGCTGACAAGGACCCTGTCTAGTTGGGTTTTGAATATCTCCCCAGAATGAGACCCTGCTACCTCTCTAGGCAACCAGTTCGAGTGTTTTTAGCAATTCCCATTGCTAGCAACTGTTAAATAATGTAGTACAGCATATGGCAAGAGTTTGAAGATAAGTTTTAAGGGCTTTTTTTCAGACATAAAAAATAATGTCTTCAAATGCATACAAATGGTGGAAATGAGACATAAGAAATTGCAGATCTGAACATCACCTTGATCTCAAAAAACATAAAGTCTAATAGAAGTACAGATCATTGTTTTATTTCATGTTTTCTATGTTTCCTGTGGTTTTAAAGCTGGGGTTTTGCTCCTGGCTGGTACACATAATAGCTCTAAATATTTATTTGAAAATAAAATGTGGGATTTAGAATATGAGAGGGGCTTTTTAATCTGTATGAAGATTTGTGTTTTCCCCCTAGTATTTACCTTGGGCTTTCAGATATCATATTTCTTTCACTATGTGAATAAACAATTCACATGATATGTGCACTATAAGGAGTCCTTGATGGCAAGCTGTTTTCTGTATCCTGCAATTCCTATAGACATTTGGATGTTTGAAAATTTTACATGGGTTTGTAACACTTTTTGGAGTTTGTAAGTTCATTAGCGGTATCCACAAATATTTTTTATTATAGATATATAGACTATATTATTCTTTAGCAAATAAGAAAATGTAATTTAATTTAAAATAGTTTGCTTAATAATTTTATATTATTCTTTATGTCCATAAATGCATATGTCAAAGTGGAAGTTGGTAACAAAAATATACATGGAATTTTGCAGGGTACTAGGTGTGTGTGTGACATGAAAAATCGAGCTTTTAGGTGATCCAAGGAGAGATAGACAGATAGAGATTAAACTCAGAGGGAATTCATTGCCAGCCATTAGGCAGGCATTCTGAGATTCCAGTGCAATAATGCACCTAGGCACTAGTTTGTGGGTGAACAAGACAATATTTCCCAGTGGAAGCAAGAATAAAAAGACCCTGCATGCAGCTAAACAAAGGTTTGGTCTGACACTTTGGGCAGAATGAATGTTAGAGAGAAACTACCTGGACTGTGGCCCATGCTTGGAAGCAGAAATGCCAAGTGCAGATTATTAAAAAAAATGGCCTGGGAATCTGTGGCTGACTCTCAGAAACACCAAGAGAGGAGACTTCTTGGACACAGGGCTTGTTGTAGCAGAAAACCTGATCAAACAAAAGACAACTATATTTTTTTTTTCTTCATTTCTTTCTGATGCATTCAGAGAAACAGGACTTGTGGACCTTTTAATTTTTCTCCTTTGTGTGTAGGTAAACAGCATTACACTCACACCAAAATGCTTACTTTAGGAGATGAAGCATTATAAAGGCCCCAGTTTTGGGTAATGTACTATTTTTGTGTCCACTGCACATCTGTGAGCATCTGTTTCATGGTCAGATCTGAATAGCCTGTATTGAATGACATTAGAGTTTTACTGAAGAAAATGAAATCAGTTCCTTCTTCTAGGAGTAAGCCTCTGAGGTGAGGAATGTCTATACAATAGCTAAAACCCAAGGGCTACATTTGAAAAGTTTTGGCCTAAAAACATTCCCTTATAAATAATGTCACTGAGTTTAGATGCTGCTCAGTGATTTTAAGTCAGCTAGACTTTGGGCCAAGATGGAAACTGTGAGGACCCAATCTTTCTGAATAATTGGAGTATAGAGCAATAATAAGCATTGTGCTCCACTTTGAAAGGAATACTCAGATATTAACAGAACGCGTCTGAAAAAAAGATCCAGAGCTCTGTGGTTGTTCACTAGCAGCTCATCGCCCTCCAAATTGGCCAGGAAGGTTTTTTCCACCCTTTGGACCTTGTTGTGAAATGGCATGATATGGTAAAATGGCAAAAGACCTCTCTCAAATCCTGCCAGGGATTTATAACTGTTCTATTTGAGCATGGGGTCTACTTGGGAAAACACAAGCAGATTACTTTTTTGTTCAGAAACAGGAGCCACAACAGAGAAATATTCATCCATAGATGCACTAATCTGGTGGGGCTAGGCTGAGGACAGTCTGAGAAGACAGTGTGCATTTCTTTTGAGTAGAACTGGATGCCTGAAAGGCAAATACAGAAAATGAATAGTTCAAGGACAGTGCTTATGAGCCAGGATGACTTGTGTTGTATTCCTCTGGGGTAGCTGACAACTCAAATTCAGTAGTTTCTTTCTTGTCAGACCATTGTAACAGGGAGCCAAATCAATTCTGCTTTAAGAAGAGTTTTAGGAATGCTTGGTCAATATTCACTTCCTCTTTTTGTAAGGCTAAGTGATTTGTACCTCTGTTCTGTACCTCTGTTCTGTTACATAGCATCTGTAACAGACTTCATTATGCAGTGTTTATCTTTATGTTTATCTTTACCTGAGAAGTTCATTACTTAGAGTAACACTTTATTTGATCCACACGTGGGACTGTCAACAAAAGGATGTATTTTTCTTCAGAGTGAGACCTAAAGTTTCATTTTATAACATAAACATGTCAAATTGCACAGAGGAGAGATGGGCAATTTACCATTAACAAGTTGATTGTAATTGAATATTTTGCCCTGGAATGTAAATGAGAGGGAAAGGACCATCCTTTCTCTTGTAGTAAAGTGCACCAAATCTGTCACCTATATTCTTGTCCATTCTTGGACAGTCTTTAGCCCTCAACAATGATGTGCCACTGTCTACAGTTACTTTGGGTAGAAAGCAAGAAGAACACCTAAATAATTGTTTAAAATCTCAGAGCTGTGAAAGCTTATGTCTAGCTACCCAAGTGTCAAGTAGCACAAAGTGGATTCACTTGCTCCATTCAAGAGTATGGAGCAATTTAAGCTTTACAAAGCCTCTAGGGTTTAGTGAGGGAAAGCTCCTCTCCAGTGACTCCAGTGTGTGTCAGGTAACAAATTTCTGCACAATTCACACAGAGCTAGGAACTTCTCCTATTGTCTTATCTTTGAAGCATTGCACACAGTGAAAACACCTCTCCCCCTTTCTCCCAGAATTATGTGATGTGTTGATGAGACTTTTTGCACTTGGCCTCTTTGAACTTTAAGAGGCTTGCAAGGCATTGCCTCTCAAGCCTGTCAAGGCCCCTCTGGATGCTATCCCTTCCCATCAGTGTATCAACTGCTTGGTGACACTGGCCAACTTGCTGAGGATGCACTCAATACTGCTGTCCCTGCTGCCAGCAAAGATGTTGAGCAATGATGGTCTCAATGCCTATCCCTGAGGACACCACTCACCACTGGATTGCACTTGGACATCGAGACATTACCAGCACGTCTTTGAGTGTGACCATAGAGCCAATTCCTTATCCACTGAATGGCCTGTCTGTCAAATCCCTGTCTTTCCAGTTTAGAAACAGGATGTTATGTGGAACAGTGATACGTTTTGCACAGTTCCAGGTAGATAATGTCAGTTGCTCTTCCCTCATACGCCAATACTTTATTCCCATCAGAGAAGGTCACCACTTTGTCAGACTTGACTTACCCTTAGAGAAGCCATGCAGACTGTCACAAATCACCTTATTTTCCATGTGCCTTCGTGTAGTTTTCAGGAGGAGCTTTTGGTGGTATCAAATTCTGGAGTATGAAAATTTTCAGTTCCTGTTAGAAAAGACCATTATTTTTTCTGTCACATGTCAAAGAAAAGATAACATTGAGTTCCTGCACATTGTTGAATCCCCCTGAAAAAAAAAAATCTTAAAGGGTTTGTCTCTATATATATCCATCTGTAACATATGTATATGGTGTTTGTATTAGTATTTACTTGACTGAAAGAATACTTTGGATAAATATATCTGCAGAATTTCTTCCACTTATTATACATTCTTCTAGCATCTAATGCAGCATCTTTATTTAAAGATTAACTCGTAGAGAGCAGAGGAGTACTTCATAGGCATAATTTTGCCATCTTTTTTTTTTTTCCATTGTTTGGCTTCTGTAAAATTCATTAATGAACTTTGAAGCTGATCTCCTGCTAGCAATTCCAAACACATAAAGCCTAAGCAAAAGTCTTGATCCAGTTCATCTTCTTTCAAAGTCAAGTTTTCTGGAATGGGATGCTTTTGTTCAGAGAATCTTACTTGTACACTACTGTGCTTATCAAATAAATGACTCTCTTGAGATGGAAGGGAAAGGTAATATAATGAAAACTGCTTTCAAAATTTCACAATTCCCAGGATTTTGAGGGGTAGAGTTACTCATGCAGAACATTTATTTTATCATAGCTCTTCATGGTGTCTTTCAAACCAAAGTCTTTGTTGGTTTAGCTACTGCATCAGATTAAGAAATTTATGTGGCAGTAGCAATTCTGTGTTGAAATCCTTTGCAACAGACTTCTTTACCTATGTGACTCAGCTATTGATGCTGTCAATATGGTAGCTTTGATACATGGCATTTCTTATAAATCGTTATTTTCTAAGATTGTATTTCTGTCTAAAGTCAGTATATCAAGTCTTGAAGGGGGCAGTTTAGTTATGCACCAGAAGAGAAACACTAAAATATTTGAAAGGCAGGTTCTTTACTAAACCAGAATAATGCAGTGCTTTTCCATAAATCTTTAGATGCCACTTAAAATCTGCTTTTTGAAGTAGCCCAGCTGCAGTCTGTTCTCTAGCTTGTGTGACTGTAGGCATTTACGCTCACAGTTTTCAGGTCTTGATCACAGGCAACTTTATTTTCCACAAGATCAGAAGGCTAGACAGTATTCTCATTGTTGTGAATCCAAGATATTTCCTATAGAAAATTTTGTACTGACAAAATCCAGAGAATTATTTTCTTTCTCCCAAGGAGAATTTTTTCATTCAAGTAAGTAGTATGGCTTATGGACTTTCAGGTTGGGGTTTTTTGCCTTACCATGGGAGGTTTTCAAATACAGAAGGATGAATTAGACCTCTCTGATTTTCACTGAGATGATGTATCCAGTGAATAGGCTCCTGAGTTTCATCTAGGTCTTTGAAAACCTTCAATGTGATTCTTTTCATTTTTTGTGCATCCATTTCCCTGTCTCTCCTGCTTTTCAAGACTCTATAGAAACATTCATGGGAACCTGGAGGAGGTATGTGCTCTACAGTCAACTCTTAATTGCCCTACTGGGTCCATCTCATTAAATGTTATGTCTTATTATGCATCTGTATCTTGGCCTTCAAACATAAAACGTGACCTTGGGCTGTGATCCATCTACTAACTAGACAAGATCAGATTTCACTACAGCTTACACAAGAGATCTTCAAGGGGAGACTAGGGTGTCTAAAAAAGGTTTTTAATGATTGGGTAGGTGACCTCAGTGAGCCACAGGATCAAAGAACCCGATATGTGCTATCTCATCATTTTGTGAAAGAAATAGCTTCATTTTACACCAGTTCTGACCATTAAATGCTGGATGCCATTTTTCCTGAGAATTGGTTAACAAAGAACATAAGCTTTACCTTTGCTCGTCAAAGCTCTCAAACCCATGTGCAATGAAACCAATTCTGTGCCTTCAGGAAAAGTAAAACCAGTGACTAGGTCCCATAATTGCTATGGTTTTGGTAATCAGAAATTAGTTAAAATTATCCAGCAGTTTCTGGTGAAAGAAAATTCCTCCACAGGGTAAACAGTAGTCCCAAAAACCTTTGTTGACAGCAGCATACAGCATTTCTCCTTGAGTCTGGCCACACAAAATGCTTACTACATGTAATTGCTCACATAGAATACCTTCATAGTGTATATAATGAGTATATATTTGGCTTCAGAAGACTTAAAAGGTGTAAAATTATGAATATGGTAGCTTTCTGATTTTTTAAATTAAATACCTACTAATAAATAGTAGGTATAAATAGTAGGTCCCTCCTCCAAGTGACGTACTAAACATGATACTGTCCCTTTACACAAGTGTCAAGACTGATAGAGCTAGAAAAATGCCTCCATCGTGGCTTCTATTTTAATAATTTTTATTATTCAAAACTTATAAAACATTGCATTATAAATAAAATGTTGATAACCTAGGCTAACAACATAAGCGTTAAGAACAGTATTTATTGTTATGTATAAATGCATACACATATGCACAAACACATACAAACCCATACTTGTGTAAACACAATAGCTGTCTAAATGAAAACAAAATGGAGCAATCATTTATAATAATGATAATCAATTGTCAATTGAGGAGTAGACCTTGGGAGTTAGGGGAAAAAATCACTAATGTGATGTGCCATGGTTGAAGAGTAATGAAGCATGATACAATGATTTTCTTCTCTTGAAGCAGCTAGCCAAAACACCATTTAACCATTCACTAAAAATAATGCTCCAGAAAGAAAATATTTCCCATGCTTTGCAGCATAGCAGGTAATAACGCCAGAGGACAAAGGAATGGTGCACAAAGTCTTACTGTAGATGATTCATTAATCACTCCTGTAGTACTGCAAAACTATAGACTCAGAGTCATACAGAAGAGTACTGTGTGAAGCTGGACTAGATTAACTGGATTTGTCCATACCTTTCCCATGGTGGTTCCGTCACACACTTACAGAAATCCTCAACGTTTTATTGTACACTGTAATCCTTGTGGATGACACAGTAAAACTGCTTTTTTTCTGTGCCTTTTAGACCTTTCTTCACTTACCTTTAAAGGTAAGAACTGATTCTGTCAGAAATCATGTATTGTCAGGAACTGCAAAATGTGTTAGTGAAGGGGTGGTGGGAAAACTCGGCTTGAAAGGTGAACGAAGCATTCTCTACAGTGGATACTTTACAGTTGGCTTCTTGAACTCAGGAAAGTAGGGAATGTTCCCAAAATAGCATTTAGAGCTTAACAGATACAACTGGTCCAATTCAGATATGACATAAATAGGAGCAGACAGAGGGAGTAAGCAACACTCCTGGTGTTCGTGCTAGAGTTTACAGTGGCATCACTTGAGTAGCAAAGAGATTGGAGAGCAGAGCTGAAACAGGCAGGCTGACTTGTGAGAAGAGAAATACAGAGTGCATGACTCTTTCTGGAGGACAGGCAGATGGGAAAGAATTGTATGTTCTGTGTAGGTCAGAGACTGACCCTTGAAATGTTTGTGTGCTCAAGGCCAGGTCAGATGGGACTTTAGGTAACCTGATCTAGTGGAAGATGTCCCTTCCCATAATGGTGGGGTTGGAACAAGATGATCTTTAAGGTCCCTTCCAACCCAAACTGTTCTATGGTTCTGTGATGAGTATCTCCATAGGTTCTTCCAAGTTCTTCTTTGTATAAGCAGTGATCTTAATCAGCAGCATATTCCCATGGATCAAATTTGGCTCATGGGCCAAAGAAGAGGCCCAGCACAAAGATATTAAAATCTCTCTGTGTGTTACCCAGATGGAGATGCTTATGGTGCCAGTCTCTGCTCATTACTGGAAATACTGAAATAATCTTGTTTTTATTGAGGAAGAAGACCAGGTTTTTTTTTTTTACTACTGTTTTCTGGAGCTGAGATCTACAACTGTTTCCAAATTAATGTATGCACGTCTCCAGTCACAATCTGCACCCCTGCTAAGTTTGGAACTTGTCTACATGCAAAAAGAAAAACCCAGTGCATAGCATTTTCTATCATGCTTAAAAATTGCATGGAGAGTGCTTTCATTTGGTGAAGTATTGCTTCTGACACCCTAAATGAAATCTGCCTGTAGTGGATGTTGCCTGTTAGTGGATAGAAACATTTGTTAGGTCTAGTATATGCTACTTCAACAGACAATGAAAAAGATAAACAATTGATTGCAATCAGAAGCCAAAACAAAAATATTGCAATAACGTTGCATATTTGCATAATTATCGTGAATACATGGACAATGTAAAAAATCTCTTTTAATGTGTATACAGCTGAGAATTAATTTAAGAAAAGGCCCTGGAGGGACAGATATCAAACACTATCAGACTGTGCAATGACTTTTGATTGTTTTTGTACTGAATATGAAGGTCATCCAAAGCCTGAAAAAGCCAAAAGAGAAATCTTTATTTTAAACTTATGGGCAACTACTTTTGGATAGAAATGTCAGTTTGTTCTCAGATGAAGGTTTTGATGGAGTTTCTGTATGAAATTCTGCCTCTCTAAGAAATGTTGGAGTTTATTTCTCCAACATAATTGACTGGCAGTAACAGTCAAAGGCAAAGCCTTCATGGCACTTACTCCCCTCCAGAATGCTTTGGAAATAGTAATTTCCATTTTGCCAGCAATTCAAATATATTCAAATATATTAATTTTACAAAACAGAGTACAACACCAAGCAACACTTTGTCATTCTGTCTCTGAAACAAATCTGGGCAAAGAAAGAGTGCACAGAAATATTTATATTAATAAATAGTTAATCTTATTCTGTTCATGACCATCTCTGGCTTTAGTATGTACATATCACTGTATGTTGCTGTGCAATGGAACTGCTCTGATGAGCTGACCACTTTCTACCTGTATTCATCAGGAGCAAAGAATATAAATCTGGAAATCAAAATCTGTCCCATCTCAATCCCCTACAGTATTTTTGTCCTACTAGTATATGTAATGAAACTCCCAATGACTTCAGTGGAAGCAGCACTAAGACCTAAATTCCATAAAATGTTTAACTTAAATGAAACTCTAAAAACAATACTTCACCTCTTCCTGTTCCCAGAATGGACTAATACATTGATTTTGAAGTCACAGTTTGGAGAATAAATCGTAGATTAAGTGTGAGGGTTTTTGGAGATAGGAATTAGAAGGGTATCAGTGGGAAAACAGTTTAGACAAATGGTTTATTATTGTTGTCTGCCAACAACTGCTTGGTTTTTGTAATTCAGCCTTACTGTTGTTGATAACTTAGAATTAGATATTGTAAAATGACATGACGTCTGCTCTGGAGGGGGAGAGTAATGCTGATGTGAGAGCACCTCTTAATGAGGAACAGTTGATATATATGTGGGCAGTTTTATAGTTTTGTCAAACAACATAAAAGTGTTATTCTGGATTTACTAGCAGGAAATAAAATCCAAATTGAAATTAGATTTTTAAATGGCACAAAATTCCAATGCTTTTTTATGTCACCACTAAAAAACCCACACATCCTGTTAAATAGAAAGCCTTAAAGCTGCAGTAGTATCTTGAAGGCAAAATCAGGGGTATTATTTACTCAAGAAAAACTTCTTTCTGTGTTACTGTCATTGGAAGATGAATAAGAATTATTCTCTGTATTGTCTTTGTTATAAGTTGGTTGCAGTTATTGATGGAAACACTGACTTGACCATATCCTATTAAAAATGTCTGTAAGGGGTTCTATTCTGACAACTTTCCTTGCCATACTTCCGTCTTGAAATCTCAAGTGAGGTTCTATCTCTGTAACAATTCACTTGCAATTTGAGGCAGTTTCAGGAAACTTATATCAAATCTTAGAAGCATAATCCTGAACATTCTGGTAGGTCAAATTATGGTTATTGGCTTCTGAAATAGAGGTAATATATGTTGTTGCTTTTTTTCTCTTTTGGAATGAAATATTTATGACCTAACTCAACTTCTCTCTCTTTTTTGATCCATATCATCAACTTTAATGGAAAACAATAGACAGGATTTAACCAGTGGCTTCATAATGTTGAAAAATGGATAATTCCACCTTTATCATATTTCACATTTTTGCTTCCATATCTGCCTGGCAGTCAGTTGTTTACACTCAACTTTCATGGTTCACCATTGCTTGTAGCTTCATATAGTCCAAGTTTTTGTTTCTTTTAAAGACAAATTTATCTCTCAGGGCTCACACTTGCTCTTGCTCTAACTAATTTTATGATAAAGGAAGGTGATGCAGGCAGTAACCTTTTTAGAAGCAGGTCTTCTTGTTTGATGTGTTGCTTATTTCTCTGGAGAAATAAATCTACTTACAGGTACTTTCAAAGGAAGAAAAAACCCTATTTTACTCTTCCTCATTAATATAGAAAAGAACCTCTTAGTAGAATGTGAGGTCTTTGGGACAAGATAAATGATGTTTTTATTAAAATTAACCAAGCATACAATTCTGTATAGGTTGGGTTGCATTAAAATATATTTTTCTTCCTAAAATCCAAGTGCAATGACTCCCTCATCTAGAATTAAAATAATTTTAGGTATTGCTGGCATATTATCAGCCAGATCAACAGAGCTTGTTTTCCAGCTTGTGAAAAGAATTCGAAAGTGAAAAAAGTGGGACCTGGTGGTCTCTTCTCTGACAAGCAGGAGTTCACTGACTTTAGCATGTAAATCACAAACACTGCTGAGGATCACCTCTTGTCTGGCAAGAAGAACTCAGGATGACTACAAAATTGGGTTATGGTGAAGTATTTAGAATAATCAGTGGGAATTATTAAAAGTAGGGGGTTTTTGGAAAGCTGGACAAGAAGACCTCAAACAGAATAAAACACACAATTTAGAGTTGAGCTAGAACTGTGAGGTTTGAAAGTAAAAAAGTTACATTAGATATAGTGAGCAAGGACAGAAGACAATTGCTCATGTATTGGGCTTGGCTAAGATAAACCTTAGGATGGCAGAAAAACATGTCTAGCAAGATACTAGAAAGTTTTAAGCTTAATGATGAAGTGCTGTGTATTGTAACTAGAAATCATACAAGCAAGCATTGTGTGAGAATAATCAGGCATTGTTCGAAGCAGGTGTATGTGTGCTTTTAGTGATTGGCTAAAGGAACTGTCTGTAAGATTTGCCTTTATGCTACTGGCTAAAAAGTTTTTCAAATGATCTGTAAAAAAGAAATCTCTGGCTGCTGCTGAGGAGACGTGAGCTTTTGTCATCTTCCTATTGTCTCAATCGTGTAATGAGACTGATGCTTCAATAAAAGAGCTCGAGATGCATCTCCCATGGCTCCGTCCCATTCGTGCCTGTATATAGAAAAATAATTGCCGGCATATAATCTATCTAAATCACATTATAAGTATTCTTCTTCCCTTGTGCAGCAAAATATATTTAGAGAGAATGAAAGAGAAGCTGCATTTAACCTAAAACTGCTCTGCTGTGATATCCCAGATCCTGGGACCAAAGGCTAGCCTGTATCCTGCTCTCCTTTCTGTTCCTTAATACAAAAAGGAAGGAAATTAACAATTCCCTGGTATTTCCCTTGTTGTAGGAGGAGGAAGTAAGCTCAGCCCATGGAAGAAGTGTAAAATTGAAATTGAAGCAAAATTGTCGGCTAAGGGACCATGGCATGATGTGATTTGAGGTGGGAAAAAGCAAGGGTTTAGACTCCAGAAGACTGAGTTATCTGCTCTAAGTATTGGTAACCAAAAATGTATTTGTAACTGGAATATAGCAAAACTCTGTGGTCTGAAAACAAAGTAAGGTCAAGCAGGCAGGAAAATCTGACCCGAACTTAGACAGTGGTCTGAGTCCAGTCATGGTTTCTGATAGACATGGCCAGGTTAGCCTGTTGTCTTGCTCCAGCCTCAGGATGCCAGAGAAGGGAAGTGCTGAAGAGAAAGCACAGCCAAACAAATAGCTGGGAGATCTGGGGAACTGCACTATTTTCTCTTCCATATTTAGACAAATATTGCACTTGCGGCCAGTGTGCCACTGCATTATTTTATATGGTCATTTCTTGCTGTGCAGGAAGACTGGATTAAATTGTGCTAAAAACTGCAAAGGGACAACTCAGGAGTCAGGGAAGTAAGAGTGCTCCCACTCAGACTCTTTACTTCATGTGTTCCTCTGATTTATGGGTGTAGCGGGGGGTTGACCTTATGATGTTTGAAAACACGAAATCCCATAAAAAATGTCAGGATGCTGAGTTGCAAACAGGCCAGGATGGAGTAGAATTTTAGATGCTGTAGATTGCTTTATGTGTACAGGTAGGATCTGTCCTGAAAAGAGATTAGATCCTGTAGTTACACTGGGTTAAGGGACCAACCTAATGGATGTATTAAGGCATTTAACTTACACTGATCAGAATTTTATCAACTTGATACTGCAATTTTTGAATATAGAAATCTTTCAATATTCACAATATAGTGTCCAGTGTGAAATATAAATTAAAATTGTTAGAAATATTGCACAGTACCATGCATGCATTTTCATATGCTCGCGTTTCAGGTCTGTTAAACTGATTGTGTATGATCTGAAGGCACCCACTGTTTTAGAGTTATAAATTATTAATCTGATTATAATTTTCCCTTTTTAGTCTCCTTAAAAACGACCCTAAACCCAAACAAAAAGAGCAATTTTCTCATCTTCTGGGGTAACATGCAAATGAACTGCTGACTCCTAAGTCCTTGTGTTAGGCACAGATTGCCAGCTTGAGAGAAAATGATGAGAATGTAACATTTTGTAGTTTTTGAATTTTGTGGATGCCAGTTCCTAATATGTACACGGGGTTGATGTTAGTGAAAAAGTCAGTATTTTATCCTCTAGGCCTTCCATTTAAAAAATTAGCTTGTGATTAATTGCTGCATGCTTCCATTACTGCAACGTAGATGGATTTTAAAAGCCATTTGACAAAAAAAATGCACCTTGGGGTATTTTAAATGCAGCAGCTGTAGAGCACTCAGTAATTTTATTTTGTGTTTTTTATATTCATAGTGACTGAAAAGGCAACTTGAGTTAGGATCACAGGATAATAAAACCAGTTCTGTTTTTCTCCAATGTTTGATTTTCTGTTTGTGTTTAAGAAGCTGACAACCATATCTGAAACTCATTGATTATCTGCTTATAATAACCCATCATCTCAATGGAAGAGATTAACAAACTTTTTCCACTTTATTAAATGTATTCCAAATAATAACAAAATGGGGCAAAGATATTTGAAACTGAATTAGAATAATGCTGATCTGGTTTATTTATTCTGAAAAAAACCCCAGTATTTAAAGCATCAGTTGTGATCAATTTAAATGGATCCTACTTTCACATTAAATGAATTGTTCTCTTCATTTTTCTAAAGAGTATATTTATCTATTCTATATTTATGTAGTATATAGGATATAATATATTTATTCTATCACTGAATCATAATTTTATTTTTTTTAATAAGTGAGAAGAACATCTTAAAACAGTGCATGCATTCAATTAACATTATTTTAATCTATTGATTCTAAGATTTTCTGTCCTAGATTTAAAAAAAAAATCTTATAAAATCCATTGCCCCACACACCAATCTTTCATAGTCATCCACATAAATTGACAATTGCAACTTCTATGTGAAATCTCACCAGATTAACATTGTTATTCAAGTGTGTGGAGTTGGATGGCTTTCTTTTTTTTTTTTTTTTGTTTCAGTTTGTATTTAAAATCCACATAATCTGCTGGATATTCTTGTTCCAGTTACTTGGCCTGTTCAAACATATCAGAAAACAGAAATTCATCCCTTGATGCAACCAAGGCAACCCAGAGAATATCTGTGCTGAAGTTCACAATTGTCTATCAGAAAAGAAAGAAAAAATTTATAAATTACAGTTTGCAAATCCCTACAATAGGAAATTAATTTAGTGATCTGAAATAAAGCAAATTTCAGCACTTCTAGACAATTGCTTATGACCATCTGCAAAAGAAAATTCTGTTTCTTTTTCATTGAATGTACAGAGATTTTTAAATAAACAGAATTTAATCCTTTCAAGAATCAGCATCTCATCACAAGAGAATGAAATAATACTCTACAATGGATCTGATAAATGAGACATTTATATGTGAACAGGCACATTGATTGACCTCTGATTTTTAAAAACTTTCAAAAAGCAAAGTAGAAAAAAATGTAATTCACTGCTATTTATTTTGGGAAGCAAGCGGCTGAGCCATGTGCTGTAAGTGACTCAAATCTGGATGTTTGAATTTCTTATCAATATTTTGACAGACTGGTTGTAATGCACAGCCTTAAAATCAGTTAAAATGTTGGGCCATGCTGCTTGTGAACATAGAAAGTCGTGTATCATCCTAAAATACTGCCATTTGATTTTGGTACTTCACTGCAGCAAAAAAAAAGCAGCAGTGAAATCTGGACCTCTCGGAAACAGATTTTATTTTAAGTACCAATTTTAGTGGCCAGTCTTTAATGCTAGCAATATGTAAAAACCTGAGGAAATTTTGATATGTCAGTGCTTTTACCCTTCATTAGCTCATAAAAACACTTAGAATAGGAAATTATGGCTGAAATTAAACCAGTTGACATTTTTATTCTAATGGAGATATGTGTTATGGCTGTCCTGTCCTGCACCCTCCTTGCTGTGGGTGAGCAACTTAGCTAGCCTTGGCCACCTGTGAGTTTGTGTGACAGGCAAAATGAACCAACCAGAGCTCTGCTGTGGCAGGGCAGCATTGCAGCATCGTGTTCTGATCTGTTTGCTACCAACAAAATGCGTGCGAGCTCATCTTTCACTTTTAAATGAGTCAGGTTTCCCTTGGAGCCTTTCAGTTTGAAGAAAGAAATAAACACTTAGCAAAGGCTACTGATAAAATCTACACTTTCACTACTTTTTAAAAATGATTTTTAATAGGAAAATGTGCAACCTCCCTTCTAGCAAAAAGATGTAAATTGTGGATTTTAAGAAACAAATTCTGCTGCACAGCAGGTTTAGACAGGCTGCTACTGTCGGGGGCTGCTACTGTCGGGGCCTTAAGGCATTCTCTGGCTTCCCTGTGGTAAGCCATGGTTCTCATTTGTAAAGCCAGGAGAATTCCCACTGTTGCTATAATCATATGCATGATCCTTCTTCCATCTCAGTGCTTCCAGCATCAGTTAAAAAAGGAAAAATAGGGCAAATGATGGTTGGCATGTAGTCAGCTATCCAAGAGCTTAGAAACTTCATGTATTTTGTGAGATTTAATTTTGTCCTCAGGAAAAGAATTAAGCTTTTTAGTGGAAATCTTAAAAAAAAAAAAACAAAAAAAAAAACCACCCACAAAATACTCAAAGAAAGAAAAAAGAAAAAAAACCACTGGGAAATAACTAAACAGCAACAAAAACAACAGCAACACCAAAACATGTCCTGATTCAGACATGACAGTGAAGACATCAGAGATTTTTTTTTTTAGGTAAAATATTCTTATTTTTTTGTAAAATGTTCTCATTTTTCCCATGAACTTCTGTTTTCCAAATATGTAAATCCTTTCAGAAAATGCCTGAGTTCATTGAGCCTTCTTGTTGTATAATCTCTGTGTTCTGTCACTTCTGCATTTGGTGACTTCCTGTCCAGTGTTTGATTCTGCAGCTTTCCTATTAACAGCCCTTGATGGACTCATTTTAGCATGTCTTTTTGATTCCCTTTATTCTTTTGATACTCAAAAAATATAAGTCAGTGTGTTTCACAGGTCAGTTATGTTTTGTGGGTAATAGTACTTTGGTGTCTTTCAAGCCTTCCCTTTGAAAATTTCATTTTATATCCTCTCCTTCTTGTATTGTGAAAAAGGCTGAGTGTCTGTTCACTACTTATCTTCTCTGGGTCTTTCATGATCTTGTAAACCTCAGTCTCCCCTCTTTCTGTCCTCTGTCTTTTCCTTTTCATTGTTAAAAAGTGCTGGTCTGCTGCTTCTTGCCTGCTCTGGAAGCTGCTTCAGAAAGTTTGTTGTGCCTGCTGCCTTCCCATCTAGAAGCAGGGAAAATCCTAAATTGGAAGGAGCTTCTGGAGGTCATCTAGCCCACCTACAGCTGATAGCAGGGATTTGGCTTAAGTTATCCACTGGCCCAACAAGACAAGTCTTGAATTACTTCCAGTAAGGGAGATTCCACAACTTCTGTAGGCAACCTGTTCCAATGTTTGGCTGTTCTCACAATGACGAACTTTTTCCTGTAATCTGATGAAATTGCCATTTGAAGAAACTGATGCTCATTGCTTCTTTTCCTTTTGCTGTTTCCTTGTGAAAAGAGTATCTCCATCTTCACCATAACTCCTCTCTAGATACTGAGAGAATGTGATTAGAGTCCCCTCTGCCTTTCAGTCGAGTAAGCTGAATTCCCTTCACCTTTCAGTGGGCATCAGCTTGGTGGCCCTTCACTGAGCCATCTCCAATACATCAATGTCTCCTTTGAAGAGGGAGTCCAGAACAGGGCACAGTATTTCATGTGTGACCTAACAAATACCAAACAAAGCAGTGATAAACTTTCATCTGCTGGGTTTGCCTTGGCTGCTGCAGTCAAGGCCCCAGGTTGGTTTCATTGCTACAGGGATGCACAGCTCAGCCAGTCAGTCCTTGGCCTGGATTGCTCCTTGGGATTATTCCACCCCAGATGCAGAATCCTATAAATATTTTGGTTAAATATTATGCAATTCCTGTTGGCCCAGTCCTCCAACCTGTTGAGATCTCTGTGTGCTGTAGTGTATAATACAGACCTTGCTGTATTATACATATATATCTATTTTTTCTCACTGTCTGGAGCAGAACTCTGTGAATCAGTGGAGGCATGGAGCCATGCTATTTGTTTACATTATCATAACAAAAATTAATTATAACAATAATATTAGTATAAATATGAATAATAATACAAAATTATTTTATATTATGTTTACATTATCATTATACATTTATTATTATTAGTTTATTCTTTTTTATTGTTAGTTGATAAAATTTGTTTTCTTTTTTGTTTTCTCTTCCTTTACAGGCTATCAATACTGATATATTTGCTTTTTTGACCAACACTGAAACTGACTAGGTGTTTTCAATAAAATGTCCATGCTGATTTTGAGATCTGTTTCATCAACAGCAGTAGCTAGTTCAGACCTAGCAGGATATTTGAAGAATAAAAAGGGCATTTTCTTCTCTATACCTATTCATTTGAATTTATCAGCACTGAATATCACCTATTATTTTTATTGCCTAGTTTTTCACCTTCAAAAAGGGAAAACAGAGATATGATATGGTTGATTATGAAATGGTGCTGTTAAAGAAAAACAAGTGTTCAGTGTTTCTGATAACACAAGAAACAGAAGTCATCAAAAGAAGTTGCAGAATTTTTAAAACATACAGAAATACTCTTATTTCTACACTGTTTTAGCTGCTGAAAGTATGTATGGTTTCAATGCTTATTTTATAAGTATGTTTTAAAGTGATATCTCAAAAGTGAATAAGGATAAAACAGTCCAGGCTCAGAAAGTCCCAAGTACAATGATTACAAAATTTCTTTATTTGACTGATTCTTAATTGTTTTATCACCACAAATATCTATTGTTTGCTGTTATCAAAGACAGAGTACTGAACTATAGGTTGAGATCAAGTACAGCCATTTCACATTATACTTCTGAAGAAAATAATCATCAACTTCTCAGTCCATCTTAGATTGAAGTTTCCTGAATAAACCTTTCATGTATACTTCCTTCTGTTTCTAACGGTGGTCAAGGGAACAAAATGTTGTTCTTAGCTGTAAAGCATAGCCCTAGAACCCTGATGAATAGCATATAATCTGTTTTAGAGGAATTTATTGTAAGAAAGTTCATTGCAAATGGCCAAAAGAGTGTGCAAATAAATGTGCTGGAAAGATTCATAAACAGCTGCTCCTGCTTATAAGTGTAGTTGTAATCAGGCTGTGTATAAGGAGCAAGCTTTTCCAAACTCACTGAAGTCTGAGATGAATACTAGATATTGACATAATTAAAAACAAACAAAAAAAAACACCTTGGTAGAGTACACAGACTGGATTTCTGAGAAGTATATGGCTAAAATAACTAGTGATGATTACACGACTTTATTTTTGGGATTTTACACATAGGAGATTTGCACCTTGTGTCCCCATTTGTTGTTTCTGCACAGCACAACACCATTTTTAAAATTCCTTTGTCTTCTCGCAGAAATAATTCTTATTTGTTAGATATTTGCTACTCACCCCTTGGTATACTTTCCTACAGCTACTTCAATTCTAAAATGTTTGTTGCTGTAATTTCTGACAAAGTGTCCTATTTCCATCTTTCACTAACAAATAATTGGAAGTACACTCTTGGTTGGGTGTGGCAGATAATTCTGGTATGCAGAATGAAGAGTTCCTCTGGTTTCAGGTTTGCTTCCTTTTCTGCTTCTCGGAGAGAGGGTGGACATGAGATCAAGAGCTTTAAACTTCTACTGCCATTGAAGGAAGAGATCCTGCCCTGCTTCCACCCAACTGCTTTATTTCTTAGCCTGTGTTTTCTCTGGTGTTACCACAAGTGTTTCTGGAAGGAACCAGCGTGGGTTACACCCACAAAGGTAGCAGTGTTAGCAGAGAGATAGATCCAGGGCTACATTTGGTAGCAGCATCTGTTCCTGCCAGCTTAAAGTGTTGACACTTTAGCTTAAACAGGCTTTATTTGCTAATATTTGCAATATCAATGAACAGCTTTTACACTTCCAAATGGCTGCATAAATGGGTAATCACACGTATCTACATCACGCTAATCCCTTGAAATGGTACTGACTACACAAGTTAAATTTTTTTTTCTTTTGCTTTTGATAGAGAAATTTTAAAAATGTAGTTGTAACAGTAGGCCATGTAAAACCTTAAAAAGTAGTATGTAGTAGGCTAATTTATTATTTTCCCCATTGAATTACCTGAATGTTCCCCATTGATCTACTTGGTAGTGTAGAAGTACCTCCTTACTAAATAAAATGGTATCCCTAAGTCTTTGTTAACTGAAGAGATGGCCTGTAACTGCACATTTGAGTTAATTTTAGCAACTATTCAGACAAATTCTCACCTCCTCCCCTTTACAGATATGTTTTAATTTCCTTTAAAAAAGGCATAAAAAAGCCTGAAAATGATGTTTCCAATTAGTGTGGCTTTCTCCTATTTAAATTCTGTGTGGCTCTGCCAGATAATTGAATAAAATGTGATACATTCTTTTGATCTTTGTTGGGATGATGTAGGCTGTAAATATTGTTTCGTTATAGCGTTCATGTTGACATAGATTGTGTTGTGCCACTTACAGCTTCTTTGGCTCAGCTCTGGAATCAAGTGTTCAGCAGTGATTAATGACCAAGAATACACAGACCTACTGTTGAGTCTAAGAGCTCTCTAATCTCTGCTCCTGTTCCTTCCTCAATTCCAGCATTAGTTTATGTGGCTTCTGTGAACACAGCAGTTCTGACTTGTCATACATCTCATACTGCCAGCAGTTAGCATAGTGGTAGCATAGAGCTAATGATCATTAAATTCTCAGTTTTCTTAATTCTTGCTTATTATTGTATCTTTGATGCCCTTTCTCACTCTTGCAATCTTTTATTTAGTGTTTAATACAGAAAAGGCTTTTAAACCTGTGCCAGAGCCTTTTTTTCAGTCCTTGCACACTGTACAATCTTTTAATATCCTTTGATATGCATGCCAATTAAGTGATACGTGTGTTAACATAAATATTTAATTGTTAAAAGAGAGATCACTTTGGCCTAAAGCTTTAATTGAATTAGATGCTTTTCAGATGATTGTCAAGATTAAACAGTCCATTATGAGCATTTGCCACTGCAGGAGATTTCTGCTTATTGAAAGACAAAAGGGTAATTTCATCTAGTATTGCTGTAAACTGTACGAGTCCTTCATACTGATAAGGGAATTCTCCCTCTTTTAACCTTGATATGTACTGTAGTAATGAATTTATGAATCTTTAAATTCAGCCACATCATTAAAGTGGGGATATGATATTAACACTGCCAAGTAAATTAAAAGGATGAAAATTTATCTACATAACAGCTAAAGAGATCAGAGTCAATACCAATTTGTCAGTAGTTACCATTGCTTTAAAAAGCAAAACTAACACGATAAAAGCAGGCAGCTATGGATCTTTATTGCATACTAACTGGAGTTTGATTAATTTCAATGACAGACTTCACAAGGCAAACTGGAGTTTTAGGGAAACTAATTTTCCTTGACACTGGGCTGCTGAGGCACCTAGACTATAACTCCCACAAAATATACTTGTGTTAATATGGAATCCAACTGTTTCATTATCAACCCAAAATATTTCTGGTTTGGGGCAAAATGTTCCTGTATTGCAGTTTTGCCTAATTATGTGAACATCTTCCACAGATCAAAATCCTGGCTTTTTGATATGCTGTGGACTGTAGTCATGCATATATCTCACACTGAAAACACGTCACAGCAGTTTCCTTCAAAATATAGTACAGCTATGCATAATGCATGATAAGACTAGAGAGATGTGCAATGTGAATCAAAGTTTTAATGTCCTAGTTTTCCAGATATTATTCTCTATTCACTGTGTGTTTAAAGGAACTCTGATTAAGAATCATGTCAGCTGTGACAAGCCATAAAGCCAAGCACAACTTTCAGTGAGAACCTGAAAAAAACTCTCTATGAACAAGTTTTAATATTAAACTCATTATTGGGGAACCTTATTCTTATTTTGCCAGGGCTGGAGGTCTGCATCAATAGAATCAATCCCACTTGCTGGCAACATGTTGTCACCAAAGGTCATAGAGTGAAGATATTCAAAGCACAATAGATTTCCTCTTTATGTCTGACACAGCTGTCCTTATTCAAATGGTTGGTCTGTATTTGCTCCTTTGTATTTGTTGACCAGGTCTTCAAAAGAACAGATGCAAAATTCCAACCATCCTTGCCATCTTGGGATATGCCCTAAAGTAACCAAGTGCCTGGCTTCACTTAAATTCTTATCTGTCCCCTTGGTCTGCAAAGCATCCAAATGTCAAAAAGGCTGTTGGAATGTAAAATGTACAGCTGAGCTTCACATCTGAGTGTAATCCTGTTATGGGACTGCACATTCTCAGGCTAGCTGGTTTTTTTCACTTACACAATATCAGACTCCTGGAGTCTACCTGAAATTTTTTGCTAAATGCAGTTTTTACATAGGCTTCAGGCTTGTGGACAGTCCAGCCACACCCTGAGTTGCTTATTGTCTAGAGTAAGCAGCATGAAATAGTCAACAGTTTGGCTGATGCTAAGGTTATGTCTACACAAGTGAGGGAAGCCATATCCAGATTAAAATGGAAGTGAAAATCAAATACCTTGCTACTTCTGCAGGAATATTAAGAAGGGTTCCCTCATTAATTTGAGAAGCTCTGCAATTTTTTTTGTAGGGCAAATGCTTGCTTAAGCAGGGTTTTCTCTTGTTCCTTGGTTTGTGTCCAAGATAGTGAAGGAATAGATTTGTGGAGGTCCTTTTAGGGTCCCAGTCATGTAACAAGTCTAAAATGAATTATTTAAAGTGGATAATTGGATAATTCTATTGTCATTATGCTTTCTTTAATAAAAACTATTTACTGAGAAGTGTATTATTGTGTGTATTTATTGAGTCATAAGCAAAATTAATTTGATAATTTCTGTGTATTTATAGTTGAGATGGTAACTGGAAAAAAAAAAAAGGCAGTGCAAAACTGCTTTCTATACTTGGAAGGATTGAGAACAGATTCTGTTTTATTTAAGCATTTTGAGTATCATTAAAACAGTAGGCTAGAGAGGGTGCTGTTTGCCTGGGTGCTTTACTAGCCACTGGTAAGGGAGGTGATAAATTTGTATTGAAATATAATCTGAAAACTAATACACGTGATGAGTTCTTACTGTGTTACGGATGTTCATTGATCTCTTTTCTAGCTGTATCTCTTTACTCAACTGGAGACAGGAAAAGGAGAAAAGGACTAGTGAGAGTGTGGAATATGAGGAGCAGGTTGAGAAAGTGGGAAGAAATCAGACCAATGAGGGGAAATGCAAATATTACAAATATGTTGGTACAAATAGGAGAGCAAGTCCTGGAGGACACTGAGTAAGAGGTGCCTACAAAATAGAGGAGCAGACTGATGTAGTGAGGAGGTTTTAAGAAAAACAGGCACTTCTTTATTCTGTGTTTCTCATTGGTAAAGATGGGCTTTGCAGCTGTGTGTCCGTCCTTGCCAAGTGGTGTGGCTGGACAGGAGGCAGAATCAACAAAAGCAAGAGGTCCAAGGAAAACCCTTCCAGCTTCCTTTCCTCCTATTGCCTTTGTCCATGTCTGCCCTTAAAAATGGGAATAAAGCTGAAGGGCAGGGCATCTCCATCCACTCAAGGAGGTGAGCTTAGCATAGCAGCAGCAGCATTGTAAGGCTTGTTTTGTCAGAGATTGCACTATGGGAACTGAGCTGGGCAAGACCAGCCTACAGCAGTCATTGAATCTAAGTGCAGAGAAGACTACATGTGACAGCCTGTGGAGAAGATTCCCCCAGCCCACTAAAAATGCTGTTAACTTGGACACCTCCTTTACAGATGACCTCAGCTGTTAGTGGAGATACCAGTCTTTAATGGCCATTTTCACTGGTCACAAAGACCACTGCCCATAGCATGTGAAAGGCTGCATGGACCTGCAGCAGGATTGCTTTTGATGCCTTCTGCCAATGAAGGGGGAGGCACAGTGCACAGTCTAGTGTGTGCCACTTTTGCTTTCCCTCTGCATTCCTCTCCAGGATGCTGACACTCAGCAAAGCACCATAAGGGTTAGAGGATTCAGTGAGCTGTTATTACTGGCTCTGGACTGAGTGGAAATGTTTCTACCCAGGGAGAACTCTGCATAGGATTGGCTCATACCCCACTCTCTTACACCACACTGTCCTGTGGCTGTACAAAACATAACAAGCACATATACACTGCTTTTACCTCAGTGCAGCATCTAATGCTAACTGTCCTGCACTGTATAATCATGACATGTGGGGAAAACATTAGTGCTTCTTGTGTTCAAAATTCAAGTTAGAACTTCAGCCAGCTGAAAAAAGTGACTTCTTTGAGAATGAGCTTTTGATCCTAAAGCAGTTGTACATAACCTCATAGTGAATTGGAGTAACCCAAGTAAAGCAAAAAACACAACTCCGAAGAGAGATGATATTTTTTATTTACAAACATTATTCCTGCATATTCAACTTATCACAAAGTAGTAGTTTTGCACATAACTACGAAAACGTTCCTTGTTTGCAAATTTGCAAGTCAAATGAAAATTTAGCAAATTTCTTCATAGCTGCATAGAAAAAGGTGTCTGATAGCCTACAAGTAAGCAATAAAGAAGCTCAGGCAGAGCATTGGCCATCACTGACAGCATGTGTGTTTTTTCTAGTTACCTCTCTGCTGGCCCTGTGATTCAGTATTATGTGGGTGAGATATTTGTACTAGTACACAGGAAACCCTTGAACGTAGAAAATACTACTTACTAAAACAGATAGCATTCCCAAGGGGGAAACAGGAAAATTACATGAGATTCATAGAATAAGGAATAACTAAAATTGCCCAATTATTTAAACTGAGGTATTTTTCTATCAATATAATATCTTGCTGAGCTTGTGGAGCATAATTTAGAGTAGGCATTTTGCCTGCAGATTACAATATAAATATTTTATATGATCTCCCACACTATTAGAATAATAGAAGTAGTGTTATTTAATCCACTCCTGGCAAAGCAGATGCTTGCCAGAATGCATAAAGCACTCAAAGACCTGGATTTCTTATCATTGAAACTGGTCAGGAGAATGATTTATCTAAAGTTTGATTCCTCATTGTGAAGTGGATTTGATGGTGCTTGTGAGACACAATTTAAGGTTGTATTGAAACTGCATTAAAAAATGTTCTGTTGACGGAAATATTAACAATATGAGGATGAAAAAAGCTCCTTAAATGTAAGCCAGTAAAGCAAGAGCCATGTCCAGGATGGGAGGAGGGCTGGGAGAGACTGCATATCTGCAAATTGTTCGATTTAGACTTACTAGAAATTGTGAACACAAAAAGTGAATTTGAATACACCTCTTAAAAAGCATTTGCAGGCAAAGAAACTACAAGCCACAGCAGAAAGCATGCAAGTGCTGTTGTATCTTCATAGCGGTCTCATGAAGTATGTTGCAAGTCAGAAGAGTGGAGAAGTTCAAAGTTTAATAAAGCTTTTCCTAAAAATGCAGCATTTAGACTGTCATTTAATGCCTCTCTTGACAGTCATTGTTTCTTTTTTCTTTTTTTCCTGCAACACACAATTCAGTTTTGGTATCTGATTTGCCCTGACTCCAGTCCTTGGACCTGAGGTGGGTATTTGGGTGTTGCAGTATTTAGGGTAGGTGGTCCAAATACTTCTCTATCTTCCCTTTCTACAAAGTGGATGGGAGATGAGTATTGCTTGCTAATCATCACGACTTTGCATGCTTGACCCAGGCTTTAGTAATTGGAATGCTAAAATCCTATGGAAAACATTTAAAGCTATGTCCTTTCCCCATTTATGCCTAAAGCTGATATGCACAGGGAATGATGAAAAGATGACCATTGTTGTGTGAATTGGTATGTGATATACTATATCATGTAGCACTTCTTCTATTTATGCTTTGTTTTTTCATGCTTACTGTAGCTTTTATTGATGTGTTTGATAACATGGCATCAGCTGCAAGGCAGAAATGTTTACTCTGTTGGGTTTTTTTTAAACTTTTCAATGAAGATTAAAAAACTTCATCAGCCCCTGGATGGATAGGCTTAAGCTGAAAATTTACATGTGAGTAACAAATATTATAATGCAGATGAGCCAGACACAGAAAAGGAAATTCATAATAAGGGGCTGCTCTGGCAGTATTAATCTGCTTCATGTAGATTGTGTGATGAATCATCCCATGTCGCCACAAGGACTGCTGCTTCTGCTGCTACTGAGCTCTGCCAGCAAGTGGGACAATAAAAAGTGAGCATGGAAGAGTGGAGGGGAGGGCACACACAAGGGAAGAGGAAAGTGACAAAAAAAAGAATAGCTATTTAAATCTGGACATGTCAAGCCTGGCCAGTAGTTCATGTTATATATAATTCAGCCATTTCATTGCATAAATCATTTCATATGCTCCATGAAATGCAATTTGCTTCCATGGCCAAACATGACAAAGGTTTCACAAAACTGCAATTGGCAAAGAGCTCTTCTAGGATAGTTAAGTCAGGGCCTGTGAGATTGCTGAGGCATCTTGTCAGAACATTAAATAATCACACAATGTCATGAGGGAATATCTAATTAAGAGTCCAATTTCTCGAGGGACTGAGTACCTGTTACAATGTGCTGAGAACCCTTAATTCCCACTGACAAGAGCAGCAGCTTAGGGTGTTCCCAGCAGGCATTTAATAGGATTGTGCCCTTATTTCATTTGGCTGGGGTAAGTCCAGGCCAGTCAGGTGAAGCAACAGTAATGAAACAAGACAAGATAATGACACATAGGGTTACATTCCAGCAGGAATATACTTGCAGATGACAAAACATACCCAGGTGTGAAGTCCCTGTGAACTATAGGAAAAGATTTAAGGATGCATTCTTAGGGGGTGAATTTGTGCCTTTTAGAAAGACCTGTCTGTATTCATCCCATGCAAAAAGAGCTGTAAATGGTAACACAAACCCTTTATCATTCCAGACCATTGTCCTGTGTGAACAAGTGACAGAGTTCTCATCCATGGTTTGGTTCCCAAGGACTTTAGTGATTTGAACAAGCAAATCTGGTTTTGGGAAGCAGAAAGCTTGAGTAGGGGAAATGTGGGTGCTGAATTTCCCTCAGCAGCATCCTTGGTGTGACCCAAGAGATAGAACAAAATTTGAGGTGGACAAATGAAGACTTACCAGTAAGATTTTTCCCTCCTTCTTATATACCTGCAATTATATAAAGAAGAATGTTAGATGCAGCCAGATGAGAAAAAACATTTAATTTTGGCTGATGATAAAGGTGAAGGTAGAAATAGTATTCTTTTTTTGTCCTGAAAGAAGTGTTACAAAAAGGACCAAATGCGTAGGGAGCGTGGCATTATGTTAAGCACTTTTGGGAGAGTGAAAAGTTAAAATTAATCTTTGTGTTGTCAGGCTCTTAAGTGAGGAATGATGCATTAGACAACCTGATTTGATTTGATTTGTTGGGAAACCAGAGCTGCAGTGCTGTTTCTTGAACAGAATTACAGGCTTCATTTAAAGAGAGAGGCACAGCACACACATCATTTTGGAGTAGATCAGCATAAGCATTTTCTATATCATGAGTAATGTTTACTGGAAGAAATCAAATTACTGTTACACAGACCATCTGTTTTCTTTGCATGCAATCATGTAAGTGTTTTAGGACAAGCCATCCTTTTTAATCAGTTGTAAATCTCTTATGGCAAGGCACTGTTTTCTGTAATAAAATCTATTTTTATGATAAATGTAAGAGTTTTAAATACTGGTTTCTTCTGCATAAGTATAGTGTACATATTGTTCATAACATAAAGAGTAGGGATGTACAGCATTAGTTATTATCTGTCAAGAACTTAATTTTAGGGCATTTTTTGGAGCCATTTTTGGATATTTTTTGTATCTGCAACTCATTGGTGTTCAACTATTATAGCACATAAAATAATGAGTAATACTGTCCATTTATAGCCCAAGAAGTTGATTCCTATTTACATTTAGTAAATGGAATATAATAGGGTTTCTATTTTGTAGCAAGATTGCTGTGATAAAAGTGATTACTGTGGAAGATGATTGTCTATTGTCTAAATTCTTACCCTTGGAAATACTGAAGAAAACAAGGAATGGCTTATTAAAAAATGAGCCTGTGGAAAGACATAATGACATTAAGGAAACTTGAATTTATGGTCCAAGAAGGAATCAACGATCGAATGTGATATTTACTTCATGTTTAAGGGTAGCTCATTCACAGATGTAATGGTACCATTCATTTTAGTAGGTGCTGAATTGAGCCTACTATTTTATTTTTTTATCACTGTCAGCTGTCAACTTCCCTGATTCATGTATTGTCTTTGGGTGCACAAAGGTTGCTCTTGAATTCAGAGGAAGCTGAAGTTCTGCCTCTTTAACAAAGTCTCCTCTGATTTCAAAAGCAGCTGTGTGATTGCTTTGCCAGAATTTGCTCTGTATTGCATCAAATGACCCTGAAATAAAAGAAAGAAACAAGAACAGTAAGTAACACAATTGGAAATTCCCTGAGCAGGTTGGCTGTCCTTCTCAATGAGGTTGGCAAGCCTGGATTTCATTTGTTCAGACACTTTCAAATCAATGCTATTTTGTCTGAATAATTAAGCTGCTTACTCAGGCTTGAAAAGTGTATGGTGCTAAATTCTTGCGTTTTTTTGGGTAAGCATGAAGAGGCAAAGTGGGAGAAACAGATGGACCATGCACCTGGAAAAATTATAGTGCCTACAGTCTGGTGCCATCCCATGGTACTATGTAGTTTCCTGCTCAGGGAAATATCTGGTGAAATGAAGGGCCCCTGTAAGTCCTCTTGTGAGGGCTGGACTCAAAATCTCCATGTCCTGTGTATTGCCACTTACTTTCAGTGAAAATAAAAAAGCAGAACAAGGTGAATGGCTTACAAAATCATGCAGGTGATAGAGAGTGAAAGATAAAACTCTAATTAGGAGAGGTTTAATAGTTTTACTTGGTTTTTTGTTGTTGTTCAAATTCAGTATTCTTTCTTTGAGAAAATCATTAAAGATGAGATGAGTTTTTTACTTTTTATTCCCTCTGTTTTTTCTTATGTTCACCCTTCTTTTATTCAGGGGGAAGAAAACTGCAGGCAAATTAAATTATGTCATTGAATCACATCAATTTGTTTGTTAGAATAGATGTCTGGAGGGTTCTAGAGGGTGTCAAAGTGTCCTAGTCTAAGCAAGAAAAAAAATAGATAACATCACTCACAGCCTTGTCCTGCTTAATTCAGAGTACCCACAAGCATGGAGATTTGCCAGCCTCTCCCAACAACCTGTTTCTCAGACTTGCTTTTGTTCCCCTAGAAGCTCATCTGGTTGTTTCTCATGTTCCTCACCAGTTTCAATCCAGCTGAGATCTGGCTTCCCCAGTCTCATCCAAGCAGTCCAGAACAAGGAAGTTCTGCATTGCTCCCAAGAAGCCCTCCCAACCTCTCCGTCCTCTGCTGTCCATCTGCTGTGTCTGCATGACTCCCCACATGGCAACCTGAGAGGTCCCAGTATACTTGTGGAGCTGTTTCCAGCAAGCAGCTTCCTCTTCTGGGCCCCTTTGGCTGTCTTGGGTTTCAGGAGACACATTTCAGTTGGAGCTGTCAAAACAGTTGATGCAAATATTTGGTTTATATTTTTATACTTCCATCTTCACACTCCCAAATCTTTTCCAGCAAGATATAGGGTAAGGTGAAAGATATCAAAACAATCTATTTCCACAGGGGATTTTTTTTAGCATGATTTTTCATTTGCATATGAGTAAAATTATTACAGTATCTTGATTTTCTTTAATCTTGTTTTTGTTGGGGTTTTTTTGCCCAGAACTGTGGAGCAGTCACCATGTGAGTTCTTTAGTAGCTTCAGTAACCAGTAAATGCAACTTCTTGCAAATTATCACACTTCTATTATCAAGAAACAATTCAGCAAAATTACTTAATTTGTTTAGTGGTAAAGACAGTAACTATGAATTACTGTTGTCATAGCTACATTGTATTTTGATACAGTAGATTTGTTCATTGAAATCATAATAAAGTAATTTGCTCCATAGCAAGTATGATGCATATCTTAAATTACAATGAATTATTTATTGTAATGAATATCTTAAAATATGAATAAAGAACTCCTGACTCCTTTTTAAGTGCAGTAAGTAGAGAATACTGCTGTTTATTTTAGGAATTTCCTGTGTCTGCAGTGCTGATTACACTGAAGTGGGAATCAGTGACAATGTGCCATATAGGAGACTTTATTTATAGTAGCTTTATAACTGATCTAATGTGAGATGAAAGATTTTGATACCCATGACCTTTAATAGAAAACTCTCTGAAGAGAAGTTTCCAATTTTACCTCCAAAGTAACCCCTAGTGAAAGTCCTTTGTATTTTAGACTTTTTGAGGCAATTAAAATAATGACCTATTCTTAGTTCCTTTCTCCCTCAGTTACTTCTGTGTCTTGGCTATTCAGTTGACAAAACAGAAAAATTATTCAGAGGAGCTCTGCAAAGCTAGACATTTACCCATTTCTGCTTTTTATAATGCTCTTAAGCACGTTTGGGGTTTGCATGTTTGCTTTTCTGTCCTTGACCTATTGCGGTCCAGTGGTTGTAGAAGGTATGATCTGTGCGTGTGTTCTGAAGTCTCCTCTTCCACCCCTTTGCCAGATGTATTTTTGAAGGAAATGGAGCAGAAAAGTGACATAGATGATTATCATGCTTGGCTTTGAACTGATGTCCCTCAGCTCACTTGGTGGTACAGGGAGGAAGAGAGGGAAACAGAAATGCTTGGTCACAATTTTCAAATATATTTAGGTCTGAGCAGTTCATCCTTAAAGAGGAAAAATCTATAGGTATTCCAAAAAAAAGCCATAATACCAATGATTCTGGCCCTTACTAAACAGTAATTCCCCCAGGCTGCTTATTTTTAAATCAACACTTTTAAATCAATTCTTCAGTATTGGCTACTATTGAAGGCAGGAGGTAAGAACTTCCTGAATTACAGTATGATTGGAAATTATCATTCCAGTGCCTTCATATGCCTCATTTTGTCTCTTTATCCTCTCTGTCACAGGTAACTATCATACACCCAGAGCAAGAAAATTAAATACACTTGGCTGTCCCATATCTCTAAGGAACCTGATGCATGAGTGGACTAGTGAAGAGAAAGAGAGAAAAACTTCAAAAACCTACAGATCATCTGGCTGGCAGGGTGAGTAAATGTCCTGTCATCTCAGTCATGTGTTGTCAGGTACACAATGAGTGGGCCTGTTTTAAGCATTGCCACAGGAACTATTTATCCAGTAATTGTTGAGAAAAAGAAGATCAAAATGTTTCATATTTCAAGGACTCTGACACTGCTGCCTCATGTGCATTCAGAAGTACTAAGCTAAACACCTCCTATATTTTCAGTTTAAGCATTGAATGTGGATTTTATAGACTGGCAGTTCTCTATAGGGAGGAGGGGGTTAATACATGCCATGCTGTTAAAGACATTTTCAAATGTGGTAGGTGAAACAGAAATCTCTATTACTGAATCGGTCCAAACTCCTCATGATTCAAAAAGAGATCCAAAATAGGAAAGAGAGGAAGAAAACTCATTTTCCCAGTGCTGATTGTACTTAGATTCCTATGGATATGGGCCTGTGTTCCCTACTTTTCCTAAGCAACTTTTTGTTGTTTACAAAACACAATAATAAAAGAAAATTACCTAGCTGAGAAGCCAATATGCAGTAGCCTTATATAATAGCCAGAACCTGATTAAATGATTGCTTTTTCTTTCTGGCTTTGCCTGTTCCAAAATGTGGTAGAAGCAGAGACTTTAGCAGGTTCTGAAGCCTTTCCTCCAGTTCACAGCAGTGAGTCAGGAGTTCTGTCAAGTACCAGCTAGCCAATTTAAGGGAATCAAGAGCCACATGTACAGAGGATGACTTATTTTTCACAAGGATGATGCAAATAGAAATAGACAAACATGGAAGAAAATATGACCCGAAGATTACCTCAGAGTTCTCTGTCTGGTGGTTTGTGTCTCTGCAAAAGACAATAAAAATATTGGCCTTCTCCATGGGAGTGGCTGATGCTTCCCCACTGTTTTTGGTCCTGCACATTTCTGCACCCTAAACACTGGCCAGGCCCCATAAGCTTCCATCCCCTCTGCTGGGGTGAAAAGCATGAGTACAACAAACTCATCTTCCCTGCAACCTAGGCCCAGTCTAAATTTGTTTTTAGAGAGGAAAAAAAAAGCTGAATTACAGTTTTGGCTGTGTGAAGATCCACCCTGGCTAGGAACCATAGGACAACTTACCAAAGCCTACAAGATGACAAAAGAAAATAAGAAGCACTTCAGGGTTTTTTCTTCAACTTCAGCTGCTCTCTTATAGGGGAAGCAAAACCTAGCAATACAGAAGTGCCTTTACAGTTCATACTAGGTGATGTGTTCAGAATATTAGCCTGTTTTTCTTAGCATATAAGCAATATTGTGACTTTGGCAAAAGTCTGCACTTTCTGATTCCACGTTCTTTGAGGGCATCTGTCTCAATGCAAAGGTTGTCTGGACTTTGCCTTATGTTCCAGTTAGAAGAAGGAGAATTTTGCTATTTTTACTTTTTGTTGTTTTCAGTAAGTACTCCTCTGAGTGTGCTGGAAGATGACTTTGGTGCATAGAATTTTTACAGAAATCAGGTTATTCCCTTGGCCACTCTGAATCCAACAGCAACCATCAGCCCTGCTCTCTGTTTCTGGACTCTGAAATCCATAGGAAAAGTTGTTCAGTGCTGATGAGACACTTTTCTGCCTTAGCAGCTGCTTCTTGCCTCCTTGTGGAAAAGGCAGTGGAGCAGATACAGCCTGGGGGCACAGGTTTGTCCATGCTTCACAAACAACAGTGTCTTCTTCAACAATGTTATTACACTCTCTTGTTTTAATACAGTATCTCACTTTCTAAGCCACCACTTATTTCCTCCTTACTTTTCTACTTTATTTTATATAGTATCTGTGCAATGGAGATTGGCTTGATGTGTTTTGACGCAGTGATGTCACTAAATGAAGGCCAGTGTGACTGAGAGCAATTAAAGGTGTTCAGTAAGTTGTCAAGATAGCTAAAGATTAAAGTTAATATTTTTTTTAATCCTTTAAACCACTTATATGTGCATTGCTTTTGCAGTTCATGCATAAAAGAAAATCAACCTCAAATTCAAATCTTGTTGAAGCTCCATGAACATTACTTCAAGAAAATAAGACGTTGGCAAATGATTAAATGTGCAGTTAGAGGTGTCACATTTAATCTTGTCACTGTAGTGATTTATGGTTTATTATTTTGTCTAAGTAATGCACTTCTTTTCTAGTGTTTTTTCTTTCCCTCCTTGTTGTAAGTGTCTGAATTATTACAGTAAGGAGATTTGTCACAAGGAGAATACTTTTGTTCTCAGCTGCAAGATACAGACGAGAGGTAAATCAAAGCATAGAAGATGCAATACACCTCCCACTGCAGTTGGTGGGAGAATTGTGGCATGTTTAGGCCAGTAATGCTTTAGCTGTGAGAACAAAGGGCAGGATGTAGCCTCTGTGCTTCTCTGCTGTCATATTTAGGGCTGAAACAGGTGTCTCTAGAAGCCAGTCCCAGGAAGGCTCAATAAAGACATGGAGCTGGGACACACAATCTCCCTCTGTAGTGCATGCCAGAATTGGGTGGAAACCTGCAAACACAGCAGAAGCAGCCTTGAAATAGCCCTTAGCAAAGGCTGACCAGAGTCCAGTGCCTACAAGCTGTGGAGTCCGGGCCCTTCTCCAGAGGTAGGTCCCCATAGCAGGATTTTTTAAAAGGACTCATCAGGATCTGTGGTCATCACAGCTGCCCAACAGATACGTGGGACCCTGTTGCTTGTGTGAAACCAGTGGCTCTTCCCTCCCTTTCCAAGTTGCCCAGCCAATGGGCTGTGCTATCCTCTCTCTCCTTTCTTCCAGCCGCATGAAATTTGCAGCTTTGCTCTGGCAGGGCTGTAGTACTTCTAGTGAAACAGTAACAGATCCTGTTTTCCAAACTAGCTGGTAGTTCTGCTAGAAAGGCGGTGTCCATGCTGCCTCAAGGGGGGAGAGCCTGGAAATGGGATCCCTCACAATCAAGTGAGTTTTCCAGTTTATGCTGGTGTAGTACAGGATACTATTTCTTCCAGCTGCACCATAGAAAATAAACCAGAGCTGAGATTTTGGGACTTAGGTGTTGTTTCAGGCTCACAAGGGCTCTTGAACTTGAGATGAACATCTTGTTGCCGAGGTGGAGTTGTTTGTGGGACTTCAAAGACAGAGTGAGAATTGAATTTTTTGGTGAGAGTTTTCGTATGCAGACATGTAAATTTTTATGTGCTCTTAACTTCCTTTTGATCAAGAACACACTTAAAGAAAGATTTATTCTCTTACCAGCATAGGGTTCTAAGGGTCTCATCTTACAGCAAGTTCACACAAGTGTTTTTTCCAGACTATTGCAGGATGAAATAGCTTAAATTTTATTTCTGGTTGGGAGTTTGAATTCACATTCCTGTTAACTTCACTGTTAGCGTGAGCAGAAAAAATGTGTTGTCATCTTCACTGTTTTAACCTAACTATGACTTAAAGATGCACTTCACAGCAATGTTTAACAGTTTAATTATGCTCTGTTGAAGGTATTGTATTTTACATTCTCCTTACCATTGTGGAATATTATTGTTTCTTCATAATCTTCTTCTCTTTGAAAATACTGGGGCCGTTTCTTTTAATCCTCTGCAACACAGTAGAAACTTCCAGGAGATCTTTACAAAATTGTAGCCAAATAAAGAGCATAAAAATTATTTTTCTTGAGAAATGCTTATGTAAAAAAGGACTTCTGTTTTGTCTTTTGTCTTTATTATGTCTCTTTGTCTTTTGAGCAAGTTTTTAATTGCCATGATGTTTTTCAGCTATTATTGCTTCTTTTTTGTTGCTGTTTGTTTGGTTGAGGATGTTTTGGTTTTGGTTTGAGTTTTAGATTTTGTTTGTTTTGGTTTTGTTTTTTTGTTTTTAAGGTAGGGAACCAGTGACAAAATTCTGTTCCAGGAAGTTATAAGAAGCCATAATTCCATTAGTACCTTTCTTAATATTTTTTGAGCCTTGTATTGATGTCTTTTGAGCAGATGTGTGTTTGTTTTAGGAAAGGAATTGTTCACATTAAACTTGTGATTTTTCCCTGAGTTATGATAGCTAGTTTAAGATCTGGCAATCCACATAAGAAGTCCCTGTTGCTCTACTCAATCACCAGACCTTTAATTGGCTGTCTGGCATTTTTCCCTGCTGTTGCGGTGCCCAGTTGAATCGGATGTCACTCAAAATTTCATAACAGCTTTCTTCATATCTGACTAACTTATCACTTAATTAGTGATTGGTTATTATCTCCAAAATAATCAATAAATACAGGCAATAAATGTAGGCCTACAAAAGTACTGTGTTGTACCATCCTGTGCTGATGATACAAAACTGGGGGATGTGGCAGATACACCTGAGGGCTGAGCTGCCATCCAGTGGAACCTTAAACGGCTGGGGAGTTGGGCAGAGAGAAACCTGATAAGGTTCAACAAGGGCCAGTGCAGGGTCCTACACCTGGGGAAGGGAAAACCCCAAGCCCCAGCACAGGCTGGGGTCTGACCACCTGGAGAGCAGCTCTGCAGAGAAGGACCTGGGAGTCTTGCTGCATGACAAGCTGACCATGAGCCAGCAGTGTCCTTGTGGCCAGGAGGGTCAGTGGGATCCTGGGGTACATTGGGAAGAATGTGGCCAGCAGGTGGAGGGAGGTGACCCTGCCCCTCTACTAGGCCCTGGTGAGGCACCTCTGGAGTGCTGTGTCCAGTTCTGGGATCCTCAGCACAAGGAAGATGAGGAGCTGGAGAGGGTCCAACAGAGACCACAAAGATGATTGGGGGTCTGGAGCATCTCTCTAATGAGGTGAGACTGAGGGAGCTGGAGAGGTTTAGTCTGGACAAGAGAAGACTGAGAG
>VYXF01002465.1:806035-830709 GCA_013397295.1 Polioptila caerulea | reverse complement strand
ACAAAGATGATTTGGGGTCTGGAGCATCTCTCTTACAAGGAAAGACTGAGGGAGCTGGGGATGTTTAGTCTAGAAAAAAAGGACTGAGAGAGGATCTCATCAGTTCATATGAATATCTCAAAGGTGAGTGTCAAGAGGGTGATGCCAGACTCTTTTTAGTGGTTTCTAGTGACAGGATGAGGAGCAATGGCTGTAAATAAAACCACAAGAAGATCCACCTCATCCACCTCAACATGTGGAAGAACTTCTTTACATTGAGGATATCAGAGAATCCTCTGCCCAGGGAACAGACTCTCCATCCACCTGAATACATTCCTGTGTAACTTGATAAAGGGCCNGGCAGGGGGGTTGGACTGGGTGATCTCCATAAGTCCCCTCCAGCTTTAAAAATTCAGTGACTCTGTGATTCACATCTTGCTGTTATTTAAAGTCTCTTGGTGTAACTCATTTTATGGGTACAAAAAATAAGCATGGTATCAGCTACCCCTTACGATGCTTGAGATTTCTAGTCTTGCACTGTGAAGCAGAGGTATTAATCACCCCACAGCGAGGTGAATGGTCCTGGTGGGTTCAGTGGGTTTTTAGCTTTGCATGAGTCACAGTGTAAAGATTTCAGCACTTNGTAACTCATTTTATGGGTACAAAAAATAAGCATGGTATCAGCTACCCCTTACGATGCTTGAGATTTCTAGTCTTGCACTGTGAAGCAGAGGTATTAATCACCCCACAGCGAGGTGAATGGTCCTGGTGGGTTCAGTGGGTTTTTAGCTTTGCATGAGTCACAGTGTAAAGATTTCAGCACTTGCCTTCCTTATGAGAAGCTTCCAGAAAAGCTCTTCTATGGACCACCATCCATAATATTTAGCTCTGTGCTTAGGAGTGAATAATTCATTTTTTGGAACCCTCATATACATGCATATTTTGACAACTGTTTGGGTTTTTTTTTTTAATTTCTTAGACAAATTTCTGCTTTTCACAGTAGATTGAACAGCTTTTGCTTCTTCTTAGCTATAGGAATCTAGTGTGTAAATTCATTTGAGCTTGAGGATTATTAGCCTTTTAGTTTTTTATGATCAAAAATGTTAGCAAGACCCTTGGGGCAAACTCCTTACTGGAATGAAATAGCATGGGCTATTTGAAGTCAACTGGTTGAACCATTCCAATATACAGTAGAAAGGAAATTGGCCTCTGGTCCCTATGCCAGTGGAATGTACTGGAGCTTTTGNACCATTCCAATATACAGTAGAAAGTGCCAGTGGAATGTACTGGAGTTTTTACATACAGTACTAGCACATAAAAGAGTTCAATATTTGGAGGCAGAGTATATTTTCTGCTGTCTGCCTGACTCAGTATTAGAATCACAAAATCATTAATGCTGGAAAAGACATTTGAGGTCATTAAATCCAACCATTAACTGAACACTGCCAAGTCCACCATTAAACCATGTCCCTCAGTGCTGCATCTACATGTGTTTTAAATACCTCCAGGGATGGTGACTCGAAAACTTCCCTAGGCAACTTACGCCAATGTTTTCAGTGAAAAAATGTTTCCTAATATCCAATGTAAACCTCCCTTGCTATATTCTCTTAAATGCTTGGGTGGTCTATAACAGGATCCCACCAGGATATCTGCCCTGTTGGTCTTCCCTCTAAACATTCATAAACATTCCACCCATCATAAAGCTCTAGACAGCTGAAACACTTTCTATCATACAGGAAATTCCCAACTACCTCTCCTGCCTTGTCTATCCCTTTTTAAGAGTTTATAGCCATATTTTTTGGACTCCCTAGATGCTACAGTGTTACATATGCCATATTTAAACTTGAGAGCTAGAACAGATATTTTCATCGACTAGGAAATAATATGTGAAATTTGAGGCCTGTTATGTAGATGCAAAAATTACGGCTGAGGTACCTGAAAATGCAAGTTCAAAACAAACTGCAGCTCAAATTGAAGTCCTGTTTAGATGAAATGGTCTCATTGTACATATTTTTGCCTTTTTGACATGGAAGTGTTATGCTACATTACAGCTGTTCCTTCAGAAAACTTGGGCAAAAACTGCTTTCTCTAGGTCAGAAGGAAGAACAGTCACAAGGGAAATGCTGCTTGTTTTCTAAAATGCATATATTTTGTTGTGCATTGCTGAGTAGCAGGGGGCAAGCAGTTAGGAACAGCTGATTCACTGAGATGTGAATCAGAGGAGAATTAGCATTGTGAAGTGAATTAATGTGAAATTTTTCAATTTTTACTTGTTTCCAGGCTGGATTTTTCCATCACAAGAACCTCAAGGCACAAAAGCCTCAGGGCCCAATGCAGAAGTTTTTCTGAGAGGGGATCGTAACTTCTTTGATCACTGAGTTTTTTAGGAACTTTGATAGATATCACATAAAACTTCTGGATGAAGCAGAGCATGTGCAATTTGACTTGATAGGCAGAGATGAGCAGGGAGCTGGGCTGCTGCCCTACATCTCTGACATGGTATCAGGCAGACATGGTCCCTGGGTGAAATATTCACAGCTGGTTTCTGCCATTCCGAGCACAAGTCAATATGCATAAAACTTGAAGCTGTTCCTCTAGTTTTCTCCTGTTCTAATGTTCTGTAGCCATATGATACAATTTATATGCTTATACATATGTAATAAATATATAGCGAATACTTGCTATAGAAAGAAATAAAATGCCATTTCCTAGAGCTGCTGTAGTCAGACTATCCTGGAATTCATAGCAAGGACCAACTTTCTTGTAGTACTATAACATAGCAAGGCTGAGGACCTTTAGCAGAATGGGATGCACTCAGAGAGCAAAATAAGTGATGGTAACTTTAATGATTGTGTGAAGTACCTTGAATCTCAGGTCCAGATTTTCAATAAAAACCCTATTAAAAGTGTTGTAAACATTTCACAAATATTACTGAGTTAATCTGGACTTAGGGAGGAAACACAAGTGTGCTGGAACTTACCAAAAGGTCACAGACCTTTTGATGTAGCCGAAAGGCAACATTTCTCTTTCTAACCACCTAATCCATACAAGAGAAGACTAAATTTATTTCCCACAAACCAGTAACAGCTACTTCTTCTTGCTTACCTCCCACTGCATCTACTTTGATGAAATAATTGCATTCCTTCTTGCTAAAATATTAGCATGAAATAATTAATATTTGCATTTAAAGCAGTGTGTGCATGAGCTTTGTAGTTAGTACTATGTTAAGGTGGAAAATGTTATTTCAAAAATGTTATTTCAAAAATTCACTGTTTTTGTCAGCCTAATGTTGTGCATGGAACTGAAGTTTATTAAGTTGCTCTTCCAATTTTGAGCAACAAAAATGCAAGACTTATAGTAAACTTGGGGTACCACTATTTATTATAATATTTAATATATTATTTAATATTTAAGATATTATTGAATATCTTTTGAAGATTGACAGCAAGGTAGAATTTTCTCTATGGTATTTTAAAGTTTTAGTATATATATTAATGTTTTTTGATGGGTGTGAGCTGAGATTAAAAAGGATGGCAGCTTTTTTAGTGAGGCTCATTCATTTGTTCTTGTTAGAAACTTTTTTGGAGTGGAAGGTGGAAGTAGGTAGGGTAAATGGAAGTCCTTGTGGAATTTTTGAGGCTGAATGGAAGAAAAATTATTCTGGTGTACTTCATAGGAGAACGACTGGTTTCCTCACAGTGATTGCCTCTGGCTGTTTTATTTAAGAGGTAGTAAAACTTATCAACAAGCAAAAATAATCATTTGGAGCAATAAATATTGGAGGTTAATGAACATGAGAAGCAACTTAAGGAAATGAGGAAAGCCAGTGGGAAAGGCCAGAGTGACTGAAGCAATATTCAAGTGAAAAAAAATAAATCTGGGAGATGTGAAGAAAGAAAATTGGTATGATGGGACTGATAATACTTTTCTTCCCACAATCCTTGTCATTTATTCACATTTATGCACATAAACAAGCCTCCCACCAAACTGTGTCTCAGGGTATGACTCCACTTAATTTATTAAATTTTTCTCTATGTTTGCCAAAACTTATTAAGTAAAATACTCTAAATTGAAACCCGAAATAACTTAAATAGTTTTTTGTTAAAATGTAGAGCTCCTTAAGTAGGCAAATGAAATATTAAATCCATATCTTCAGTGTTTCCTAGCCTTTTGGCCTTCTTTTTCCTCGAGCAACCCGGGACTATTCTGGGAGATTTTACTGACTTTAAATGCATTAAATATATTGATCTGCAGAAAGCTTTGGCGCCAGGCTGTCTGTAGCCTGTGTCGTACTGTCAGAAAGGAAATGCTCCTGATTTTGGTCTACAGAAAAAAACAAAATGGAAAACATTATCCTAGTTTCAGATTACTGTGAGATCTGGAGAGGCCAGATAATAGCAGCTGTATTGCAATTAGGGGGAGAGAACTTGGATAAGAGCAGCAATAATTCTTTTAAGCATCTCAGAAAATATTGTTTAATTTTTAAAAAATCGTTTGTTCATAAATAACCTGTGTATTCACCATATACCTACACACCAGGCTCAGCAGCATTTTGGAGGGGATACTTTACATATCCTTTCCTATTTATAACATCATATTCTTTCTTCATAATGAGGTTTGCTTGATGTCAGTCCAGTCTTCTTTGAGTTCTGTACTAGTTTCACGTTATGAGTGGATTGTATAAAGCCACTCCTATTTATCTTTTTTATTTTGGTAAGTTGCTTAGATTCAGTGATTTGTCCCCATGAGCCTCCTAGGGCTTAGTCAGGTTAGTTATCCAAACACACTCCCCCTGCAATTACAACTCACACAGACTGTCCACCACTATCTTCTCCCAGGAGCACTGGGTCAAAGCTTCAGCTACAATATGGATTGAATAGTTGTTGCTTTCTGTCATAGAGTTTAGCAAAGGTAATGTGACTCTGGTCAGTGAAATCAGTTTGGGTTAACCCAAAATAGTTAAAGCATACGACTGCTGTCCTGAGCCACTTCCTACTCCACTGCATAATGACTTTTTCCATCAGTAACTGCTTGAGGAAACTTGTCCTTTCATCAAACTTAAATGGGAATTCTTAACACCTTTAGCTGCACTGCACAAACACATCCCCTTGGTGGTGGTATCCACCACCTTTACACCTCACAAAACTCCCCTATTCCCACCAGCAGCCACCCACAATTCCCTGGTCCCGTCATACTCCTCTCTTCCCTGCCAGACCATAGCTGAGCTATTTTCTTCATTTTGCCATACAGAAGAACATTCCCTCCCTGCTACCAGCAACCCTTGCACATGCATCTCCCAGTGCAGGTTTCATGCAGCCACAGGCACCTCAAGTCCCTGCCTCGTCCCTCCTGAGCATAGTGTAAAGCAGTGCAGGGAGTACCCAGAAGAGTGGCAGTGGCATGGCAGCCCCTCCTGAGTTAACCACATTGGATGTGAAGATTAGGCCATGCTTCTGAGTGCTGTCTGCTCTTCAGATAGGGGAGTAAGTTTGAGGTTTGTGGGGTTTCAAAAAAGAAAAGTTGCTGTATGAACATTCATCCTCTTTTTTTCTAAAACATTTTTGTATTACTACTCTTATAGAAGTCCAGACCTCAGTGCAGAGATTGCAGCTGGTTTATATTTTTCTTTCCCTTAGGTAACATATACTCTTATATAGTATACAGTATTCCCTAGGAAATTTCCTTAGGCATCCATTTTTCTGAATGTCAGTGTCACCTTCACAGGTGCTACTGCTTTGCTTTTGTTAATTCTGATATTTGATTATCCTCCTAAAGAGGAGAACCTTCCTGTATGGCCCAGGTGAAATGTCTCTTCTCATTACAGCCAGGTCTTGGCTGGTGCCTACCAGGCAGCACTGGGTTTTTTATGCTGTGCAGCTCTGCTTGAGTGAGACAAGCAAGCTCTTCTGGTAAGGTGAACCTGCATTACAAGTGAAAGTAGTGTGTGTTGCCTAGATTATCTCTGATTAGTTATGGTAAATGTATGTAATGTTGTATAGTTTCCTAGAGGAAGTGTATTTCCTGAGTTGTCTATCTGTGTTTTCCTTCAACTTTGAAATGAGATATCAGGCAGCGTGTTAGTAAGGGTAGTGCTGGGGTGTATTAAAGTTATTTTCTGTTGTATGGCTGGTTAGCATTCTTTCTGTGTTAAATGAAGGAAGAGGGATTGGATGCTGTCTTTTCATTTTTTTTCCTTCAGGACAGAGGTGATTTTATTGCAGGAAACAAGAGGCCAGCTTAGTCTCCCTAGTATTAGTGTCTTAGGGTAAGGTGGAAGCAGAGGGGGTTGAGATGGGGAAAGGAGAGATTTGAAGTTGTTCAAGAATTACTCAAACACTAGTACTGTTTCCTCTTTGATCAGCTTGATCTCTGCTCTTAAGTAGAAATTCAAATTAGGAGCATAGGATTGGAAGGGACCTCCGAAGTAATCCTGTCTTTCCTCTTGCCATTACAGCAGCTGTAGTATATAAATCTCTGAGAAGGTTGTTATAGTATATCTTCAATTTAACAGAGTTCTTTGCCCTTTTATAGTCTGGCTCCTCTGTAGTTGAGTTTCTGTGAAAATTGGAAGCCTTCTAATTTTTTTTACTTAGGCAAGTTAAAAGACAATTTATTAATATTTATTTTACTGCTGGTATTGCTTTTTATCTTACATAGTTTTGCCTCTTTGTTGCATGTGAAACTTCCTCAGGTTTTATTTTTGTGAGAGTTGACAAACTAAGATCTTTGAAATGTGTTTTTTCAGGTAAGTGAGGTGGAAAGGAAGGTTTTGTTGTCTGGCAATTTCAATTAGGTGTTCTGTCTACTTTCTTCATTTTTTAAAATCGTTCTTGTTTTAGGATGTGTAAAACTATTATCACTCAGCATTTCAAATTACTTTTCCAAGATTATTGGTAGCTTCTAGACTTCTCGAGTAAGGGGACATTAGTCTTTGTTTCTGTGTCCATGTTGGAAGTGGCCACCTTGGGATGTCTGTATTGTCACAAGAGAGAAACAGGATGAGATTAATCTGACCTTGGTTTAGTCATCCAATTTCAGATAAAAGGAATTGCACCCTAAATCTCAGAACCATTGGAGCCTAAGGTGGGTTGTATGGATGAGAATTTCTGTATTTTATCAGAATAATCTTACTTCTTCTGACTGGCAGATTAGCTCCTGGTTTATAGTGGTAATTCCTGTTGATGTCTATGGCTGCATGGGAACCCACTAGAATACAATCTTACTACTTCTCAGTTCTTAATATATGATGTCAAATGACAAAGAAAAAGCTAAGACCTGCTATAGATGTGCTTGTACTAAATGGATTTATTTTCTGTATATTTCTGAAACAGTAGCTTTGGAGGGTTCATTCTGCCCTTAATCTTGCAAAAGGTAAAGAACTTCCTCTAAGACTTGAAGGTGAGAGTTCAATGTCAGCAAAAAAGGAGTCTCTCAGAATTTATTTTTTTTTTTAATAACATCTATTAGATGTCAGACAGGGCAGTGGGACTTGGCTGCTGTTGAGGAATAGGGAGGCAGACGGAGGACCTCAGACAGCATAAAACTTTCTTTTTAATGATTTTAGTAGAAAAATGCTTTCTGTTATCTCATCTACTAGGTAATATTCAAGTAATATTATTGATGACCTAGAGGAGCTCAGGAATTTTCAAGCTTGGCCAGTGCTATGCAGACCTTGAAGAAAGTACAAAGGTGTTCAAAATGCTTGAAGCATGGTTTTCAATCTTGCACTGAAGCCAAGGATAAGCTTGGACTTGTATCGATTTCATGTTCTCCATCAATCTTTTCTCTAAGGAGGCAACCATGTCTGTAAAGCCTTTCTGAGTGACAGTTACTCAGAACTATTTGTAACAGCCTGTTTGGAAATACTTCACGGCTGTCTGCAAGCCTTCTAAGTACTATATCAGGGAACATGCTCAAAGCTAGCACAAAGCTATGAAAAGTGGCTTCTCCAACACATGTCCTGCTAGTCAGCGGTGATCATACGAACTAAGGAGTCTACTTGTACTTTAAAATTTGTCTAGCCTGCCACTCTTCCCCTGCCCAAAGTGGAATTCCTCACCTAGAGGAATGACTGGTTCTTTATTCAATAAATATTAGTCCTTCAGGGCTGGAGGGCAGTTCAGGCTAGAAAAAACTTCCCACTTGGTTGGGGAAAGGGAAAGCATGCTCCTTTGTTTGCAGACAATGTCTTTTCAGAGCTGCTCTGATACAGAGAAGGGAGATGGATAAGAGGAGCAAATGTAGCTGATACAGCCCAAAGCCTATGGCCCAAGGTGGGACAGACAATTCTGTTCTGTGGTAGGTGCATTCAAAATGCATGGAAATGCTGTTATTGCTGTAAAATGTAAAGTAAATGAAATTCTATGGCTGGTGTTGAAAGACCTTCGGATTAGATATTTTTTCTTGCTCACACCATTCCATGTAATGGCAGTCCCACTGATAGGTTTGTCTGCCAAGGTACAAAATGAAGTGTAGAGCTTTTGTCTTGTCACTTTGTAGGTTTTGAAATATTGATTTGTTTCTTTTTGAGGCAGAGTTACACTTTCTGAAATAATAATAAATTTCATCTAATTTACATCTACTGATATGATGACTGAACATCACCTTGATGGCTTATGAATGGGCAAAACCAATTTTATTATTGAGTCATCCTAACTCACAAGTCCCTCTGCTGTTTGACTCTGCATGCATGGGCTTTGCCACACAATTGTTTTTGTGGGGTCAGAGCTGATGGATGCCATCCAGAGTCTGTGCTCCCACTTAGGCAGCTGCCAGAGCTTTCTCATGTCACTGCAGAATTTCTCTACTTCTTTATCCTGGTTGTTCCCATAGTTATAAAACTAAGGAATTATTTTTAGGGTAGTGGGGTTCATACTATGTTTCTGCTCAATTTTTAGACTTGTGTAGGATCTTGTTAATTACCATCACCACCCATGTAGTCTAATGATGTTGTACCAAATTCATATGAGTCTTTTCACTATCATTCATATCACATTTTACTATCACTTGATACCACACTTTTCACAGTCATTCTATTGGCAGCTTACTTGAAGGCTTACAAGCCAACTAAAACTGATGAGAGCTCATTTTTTCTCATTTGACTGTACCTGTATGAAAGCTTTATGGGTTGCTGAAGAGTAACTCTTCAGCAACTACCAGAGAGAACTGATTAATTCATTTATAACTTAGACTTAAGGGATTTCAGTGCTATTGTATCTTTCACCTAGGGAATAATATCTGTTGTAATTATGAGTGTTGTAAGGACTGGAGTCTCCCAGGATCATAATACAGGTGTTATCCATCTCTTCTCCAGTGTTATCTATATTGCAATCCAAACGTCGCCATCTACCCTTCAGAAGACCACATTTGAGGTTTGTCTTTGATAAGACAAGCCTTGACCTTGAAGCCCTTTTCCAGACCTAGAACACTGTGTTAGGAACATACCAGCTTTGTTTTGCTGGATTTTTAATGACTTAGGGAAGGGAAGTGAACTTTTTTTTGGAGTAGCTCTTGTCTTAGAGTCATCCTACTCATTGTGAGTCCAGCTTATAACTGCTGCTTTGTGTGATGCTGTCTTGAACAGCCAAGATGAAATATTTTCCTTACCTGACAGGGCTTGATCTACATAAAGTTATTTTGTCATACCTTCTCTCCTGTGATATGAAAAAAGGGGCTTCCTTCACATCCCATGGGCAAATATAACAATTTGGGCTCCTTGCTTTATTGGAATCACTACAAATCCTACTCATCTGTGTAAAATCACCTGAAGGGGAAAAAAAATTCCATACAGCAGATATCTGGGAAAGGGAATTGGATACTATCAAAGCCGAAATGCATACTTCAGGATGCACTTAGGTAGGTTCTATAGAACTGCTTAATTTCAAGCTTTTGGGATTTAAAAAAATTAAAATATTTTCTTAAGATTATGAATGTGTAAGTTCAGAATCATGTATCTGTATATACATATGTAAAAATACAGGCTAGATGTGTAAACTGATCCATCTGTTACTTGAAGTTCTCTTAAGGCATCCCAAATCTGACCATGTGAGCTTCTTTTGGTCTTCTAACAGCTTCTCCACAAACAATGTGCTCTGCTTCTCTCTTGTGGACTCATTTTCTTACCTCTGAATTGCTGGAAAGGTCCTGGTACTCCTCAGGCAATACTCAGGAACACTGTGAAAACTGTGAAAGAGGAAGGAAGCCAACCCATGGAGTCCTTTTCTTATGAAATACAAGTAATAATTTCTTATTGAAAGAGATGAGGATAAGGAACTAAAAGAGCTACTTCAGGCGTAAAAAATTTTGACTGAAGCTTTTCAAAGATGGGTTTAAGGAGATGTAATAGAAAACCTATGTGCAATAAGGTCTACGGATATTTTATGGAGGAGCAGTGCAGATGATTCTAGTTGAGTTTTATGAAACCATTAGATGTTTTGAAATACATAATTTCGTCCTGAAAAAAAAACAAACCTTTGGACAGTTCAAAATCAGTCATGTCAAAAGAGCAATTTTCCCTCCTGAGTCCCATTGGTTAAATATAAAAGATGTTAGTCAAAGTATTATAACAATACTGAAGTATTTAATATTATAAAACTTCTATAAAACAGTGTGTTTGGCAGAATATTTACTGTGAAATTTCTACCCAGGACCATGTGGTTGTATGATCAACTGTCTAATATGAGACAACTGTTGCTGGCAGTACAGGCTGATTAGGCTAAATGATTAGACTACATGCTACTCAGATTATTTTGATTGATTTATAAATGTAACTAAGTGTTAATCCCTATTATATATATAAAAGACTTATTCTTTGAAGTGTTAGTTTGAATATCAGAGGTAATTTAACTTTTAAATGGATTTAGTATTCATAAACTGTTCATCAGCTGAGAACAATATGAATCCCTTACTAAAAAGTTTCATTAAGTATTAATAAGAAAAATACATTCTAGAAGTAAGTCTAATAGCAAAGTAAAAGATAAGGTCTGGGTTATTTGTAGTACATGAATCTTCCATGTGTACTCTCTTAAGTTTCTGAGGGATGCCACATGAGAGACTACTTACTAAATTGTGGTATAACTATTGTTTACCCTTTCCTTCCTATTTATTGTCAAGAGGCTTTTTAGCTCCTCAAGATGAATTGGAGTATGGGACCTACCTATGAAAACTTCCAAACAAGATCAGTGCTTCCTCACTAAAATATATATCTGCTACTTGCTTGTTGTAATCAAGGCATCACAGAATGGAAAATGTTAAATGCAGATTTTGTCAGAATAAAGTTACAAGATTTTTGGCAGAATCTTTTTGTGATTTAATCCCAGCTGTCAACTAAGCCCCACCCAGCCACTCACTCACTAGCCCCCTGTGGGAGGGGGGAGAGAACTTATAAGAGAGGAAAAAAAAAAAACCCCTCACTTCAAACTTCTGAAAGCCAATGCGGCATAGTATATATATGTGGATTTTTGAGCCACAGAAACTCTCAAAATGTGTCTTTTTTGCTTTTAGTGCAGGTAAAAGGTGTGTTCTGAAGTTTCACAACCCATATGTGTCCTTGTCTACATCAGTCAAAACCATATCTGCACAAACAAAAGCTGTAATGTTTTTCTGTTCCTCTGGAAGACCTGTGGCCAACACTTAGGAGATGTAGGGGGTTTTTTTGTTGGTTTTTTTTGTTTGTTTGTTTGGTTGGTTTTTTTTTTTTCTTGGTCAGTTTACGAGAAAAGGTGATGTCTTGAGAATGTATGTACCAGGCAGTGGGAAGTTGGCACCTGTAGTTTCACTACATTAAATACAAAATGCCACTGTTAATGTAAAAGAAGACTTTTCTATCAATACCAGGTCTTGGTGACCCTGGAGACTGTGAGAGTTTTGGTTCATAAATGTTGTTGTATGAAAAATCCTCTATGTTGTATGGTCTGGTCCCATATCAGTTTTTAATTTCAAAACCTGACTTTTAGAAATGCGTCTTAAACGACAGTCTCTGCTGAACAGAAATAGATTCTCATTGCTTTGCTAGGAGGAAGTTAAACATTGACACCCTTGCTTCATTGTAGAACCAAGAGCCACCTTTTGCTCTTAGAACTGGAAATGTAAATCTCTTTCAGCTACTAAGGATTCCTTTGCTTCTTGTTTGTACAGGATCAAATATTGTGAGGTCTTGGCCTGTGATTAGGGTGTCTAAATACTGTGGTGTATAAACAAAAATGGTTATGAGTGGAAATTTCCAAACAGGCTGTAAGTTAGACTCATTCCTACTGGCTTGGTGTTTTGCAAGTGTTCATCCTGTGATTCTGAAATCTAAGCATGTGATTCATATGTTGTTTAGGTCACAACAGTGAGTGCCAATCAGCAGACCTAAAGCAAAGGAGACCTTGTATAAGAGCAGGCTTTCAGCTTGTTTAGACCAAACAGGCAGTCTAGGGCCTTTCTCAAACTAGCCACTGCCAGTTTTCTTCCACTGAGGGAGTGAGAGGCCTCAACAAAGTAAGAATTTTTAATTTTTTTAAAATATATAAATTCCACCCATTCTGCCACATCTTTGCTTTTTCAATGAGAAGCTTGGGACATGAAAAAAAGTGTTAAATATATTACATTTTTCCTATAAGACCCTGAAAGAAGACATAGGGAGAAACAAGCAGATCCATTTCAACGTTAGTTAAGACAGCAATTCTTACCAAGTATGTGGACAGGTTGCATTTGGAAATAAAGGGGTGGGTATTTTTGTTTCTGTTTTTTGTTTGGTTTTTTTTTTTTCAACAGGTTCTATATAGTATACTTCAGGGTGGGCCTAAATAAAGTGTTCACCTTTCTATTTTTGTTCCCATTTTGAAGAACCAAGAAAACAATTGCAATCTTCTTCTCACTTCCCTTCTGGCATTATAATAATAAATTTCCTGGGCAACTTCTGAGATAAATGTAACAAGTGTTAGCACATAGCTATTAAATCTTCTAAGACTCTGAAATAGCTGTTGCTGTTGGGCCATTTGCAGCCTTGTAATAAAGCATGTTTTAACTACAAAATCTATCAAAGGTATAGAAAAGTTCTCACATTCTATTTTCCCTGTTGAGCCTCAATGTACAAAATAACATCAATGTCAGATGTAACTCTAGATTCATATAAGCACAATTAAGGGTGTAATAGATTTTTTTCTGGTTTCAGCATAGGACTCAATTGATACTATCTTTGCTGTTCCATACTAATTTTGATATTTGTCTAGGATGAGACCTAGAGCACAGGTGTCTTCAGTCATGTTTTGTACCTGGTACTATAAATTATTATTTGCTTTGATTTAAGCTTAGAATTTGTTCCACCTTGTACTATTTAAAGTCTGCTCTCTCTGTAAGATCTGTTCTGCACTTGCACACAGCACATCTTTACCACAAGCACGCAGCAACTTGTTATTTCTAGCCCATTACTCTGCATAGTGCAATGCATGTGATTATGACATTTTGGAGACAGGAAACAATCTAATGCTAGTTTGAGGCTGTTCTATTGGTGAAGTTTTTCCCTTCCATTAATTCTACTACAAAGATGATGTGATTTTCAAAGCAGTAAGATGAGGATGTAGATGAGGAACTTAGTCCTGCTTTATCTTCAAACACTGCACACCCATTAGTCACTTAAGTATCTTCTTAAAAAACATGGTCCACTAAAAATATGTCTCTAGCAAAGTGAAAGTCTCTGCTAATTTTTTTTTAACTGAAATCCCTAAAACTTTGGGGTTTTTTCATCCTGTATCTTCAGATCCACAGATGTTTTATTACTGTGCTTTAGTTCCTTAGGGCAAGCTGAGCAGTTGTGTTCAATGCTATCTCACAGATTTTCTTGCTTTCCTGTTACCTTCTGCCATTATAATTGAGAAACAAGAGACTTGCTGAATTTCTCCTAGGGAAACTTTTATTTTACTAAAAATCCTCATTTCAGGAAGCTTAAAGCTATGTTTCCTTACTGTTTTGTAAAGGAGTAATGCGAATATTACTGAAACCAAATAAAGTATTTTCCTGAATTGAATTTCTCAAGTCAATGTTTCATTAGTAAATTGAATTGTTCCACACTACCTTTTGCCTTTTCCTAATTCATTTTTTAGGCCAAATTTTGTGTGGAGTGGGATGTTGTTGTTCTCTAAGTAAGTAATTTTATTCTTTATTTACTTTATTGGATGAATTTATAGAGTCCTACCATGTACACACTCTTCCCTTTTCTCCCTGGCAGTAGCTGTATCTGCTCTAGCCAGATGTGCAGCGCTGCTGCCCCTGCAGAGATCTGAGCCATCTGCTCTCTGTCAGTTGGACATACCATCATTTCTTAAATAATTAGGTGCTCTTAACAACAATTTTAAGATACAGTCTTTGACATAAGCTGCAGGGAAAACAGGTTTCAGACTCTAATTTTCACATAGAGTTTTGACTCCTTCATAACCATAGCCGCGAATTGCTTCTTCAGTGAACTAGATATTTAACAGTCCAGTGAAAGAACAAGTGTGTGCTTCTCACACAAACACAAAAGTAAGAAAAAGTCTGGCTTTTACCCACTCACTTTCCTTCCTCGTTCTTCTTAGAGGGCTTAGCCCTGGAGAAACAGCTTGATATCTGCCTTCAGCTGTGAGCACAAGGACTGGGTTGGGGTTCAGTGGGATTACAAATCATAATAGCGATTTATCTTGCTCTTCTTACCTCCCTTCTAGCTGGCATGTGGTGTCAGGTATTTTACAGACCTACAACAACAGTTTCACTGAAGAGCAGAATATTTGTTTCCATCTAAAACAGGGAGAAAAATATTGGTTTCTTAGCGCTGCAATGTCGCAATTTCCAGAAAAGTAATTTTGAACAATTTCAGGGAGTATAACAATGTATTAGTACAAACTTCTTGACAAATTGTAGCTTGGGTGCTTGCAGAATAGAAGGCAAAGCAACACTAGATTATAAAGAAAAAAATAGTGCTGATGCTGAAGTATTTTTCTGTTGTTAGAAATAAATTATTTGGACACATTTCTGGAATGGAATATATCAGTCTTGATTTTGCTCCCGTCGTGTTGTGGGTCCATGGATTAAACATTGAATATTCCTTCTTGTTTATTCCAGAACTGAGCAATGAAAGAGCCTCAATGTGGTCTGAATTTTGGCACTCATTGGTGGTAACCCCTATGACTTGCTTCTAACTTTGATTAGAAGTTTTGTTCTTAGTCATCTTATCTGCCCAGTATTGCACTAAGTCCTGAATAAAACCTCTAGGTCTGACTCATGATATTGTTTAAAGTAATTCAGTGAAAAAACACCAATACTAGCTAGATCTCTGCTCACATAGAGCCTCACAGAAGAGTTGAGTCTGGAAGAAACCTCTCGAGGTCTTTTGCTCTAATTTCCCTGCTCAAGCAAAGTGTGTAAGAGCAGGTTGCTCACACCTTAAAGCAGGACAGGATGCTGTTGGAGTTTTTTGCCATGAAGGTACACTGCTAGCTTGTGGTCAGCTTGTGGTTCACCACAGCCCCAAAGTTGTCCTCTGCAAAGCTGCTCTCCAGGTTCTTTGTCTCCAGCATGTACTGGTGCTTGGGGTTATTCCTCTGCAGATGCAGGATTTATACCCTGCCTTGTTAAGTTTAATTAGGTTCCTCTCTGTCCAGGTTCTGCTGAATGGCAGCACATTCCTGCTGAATAGCAGACTAATACCATCTGGTGCATCAGACACTCCTCCCAGTTTTGTACTGTCTGCAGACTTCCTGAGAGTACACTGAGTTTTGTTATCCTGGTTGTTACTGAAGGTGTTGACTGTATAGGCTCCAGGGTAAACCTGTGGGGTACATTACTAGTGACATTCCTCCTGCTGGGCTTTGTGCCACTCACCATAACTCTCTGGGATTGGCAGCTCCACCAGTTTCCCATCTATCCTACTGCCTGCTTACCTAACCCATACTTTGTCAACTTGTCCAAGGATGTAATAGGAGACTGTCTCAAAAGCCTTACTAAGGTCAAGGTAAACAAACTCCACTGCTCAAACAAAACTGACCAAACTGGTCACCTCACAGAAGGTGATGAGATGCTCAGCATAATTTACTCTGCATAAATATAGGCTGACTACCTTAGTGCCCTTTGTCTATTTGGAAATAGTTTCCAAGATAATTTGTTCCATCGCCTCCCCAGGGATTAAGGTGAATGGACTAGCCTGAGTCCAAGTCCACTTCAAGTGTGTTAAGTATTTCCTCCTCTATGCAAAGCACAGATCACACCAAGTGTTTTGACTTAAGAGTAGTAATAACCATCAAGTATTTAGGTGTAGTGACTCATATTTTTCTAGCTAAATGATTCTTCTCTGAGACACAGCCCTGTGAACTAATCTGGTTTGGCAGCAGATAGGCAGTCCACCAGAGGGAATTATGGTTGTTCCTAGCATTTGCCAGCATATATGAGAAGCAGGCAGATTTCATCAGTGATAAAAGGTGCCATTCCTGTCTTCATTCCGACATGTTCCTCTTCCAAGAGGAAAAAAAAACAGTAACAGGTTGTTCTGACACTCTGACCCTATGTGTTGCTACCTCTAAGCGTGCAGGTTATCCCTGCTGTGGAGATGGCAATGGGTCAGTAAGGTTTCTTTGTTCCTGGCTCTCACATCTCAGTCTTGAATGTTTTCTGCAACTGTAATTGGTAAGTTGATGTAATTGAAAAAATTTACCTTCAAGTGAAGTATTGTGCCTCATTATAATTCATTTCTAGCCCATTGCAGCTGTTCCTTGTCTTAAAAAAAAATGAATTTAGTAGTCTTCTGGTGAATTTTGCTCCTTATAAAATTGAGGGGCAGGTGGGGATGGGGAGAAAATTTTAAAAGCAGCTATTTCATCTGTGCTCACAGTTTTACCACAGCAGCATGCTGTAACATAAAATTTAAGAGGTCAGTAAACAACTTGGCAGTAACTAAGCAATTTAAACAAAAGCTTCTCGTCAGTATTTGATGATTGGAGGGAAAGGAGGAGAATCGGGATTCTATTGTTTAATGTGTTACCACAGTTGCTCCATTTCTAAACAGTTGCATTTAATAAGGATAGTAACTCTTGCATTAAAGTGGCAGGCTTTTTTCCAGATTATTGTCAAAATTCTTTTTTGAAATTGGTTGTTGATGCATTGCCACTAATGAGTTCTGTATCCTGCAACAAATGTAAAAATTGTGTGTCTGCATTGGAGAATGTACAACTGAGTTGGTTATGCCCCACTTTTTAACAATTAACACCAGAAAGAGCTATGATCTGCAAGCAACTAATGAAGGTACTGATTAATATTATTTTTCTCTTTAAGGCCTTTATATGCTCTTTTCCTGACCTAAAAATCTTTTACAGTATCCAGTCTTTGATATAAGTTATTTGCCTTAAGGGAACACAGCTAGTAAAATGATGTGGCTTATTTTATGCAAAAAAAACACCCCAAACCCTCCTGCATGTTAGTTATTAGACACGATTGTTTTGTTTGTTTGTACTACGTGGTCAAGACTTTATTGGATAATGCTATAATCATCTAACAGATGGATGGTAGATTAACAAAATACATGGATCTGAATTCATCCATTTGCATCTCCTCCTACAGTGATGAATTTCTAGTTGCTTTTTAACCTCATTTGAGTAAAATTTAAGGATCAGTTTCATATTCTGATTATAATTCAATCAGTTGAATAATTTTTCTATAATAACTGAATTCCTACCAATAATAGATTTGAATTTTGGCATAATGGACCATGTTTGCTTTTGTAATTTGGATAGAAATACTAGCAAACATCATGGACTAAAGTAAATATCAATGGTTTTGGAAACAACTATACAAACTGTTCCAGGTGAAACTGAAAATTCAGCAATGTTTGAGGATTCTGGTCTGACACTTACCTGCTTTTTTACAGTCCTGCAAACACACGTTGGTGTGCATGTTTAGGGATTTGGGGCAGCATCTGCTAGAGCAGAGCTGAACATGGAGACAGCACCAGGACAGAAGTGATGAGGGGCCCAGTCAGGGCAGGCACTGCAGCAGCACCACAGCCAGCCTGGGACTGTGCTCAGCCCTCACAATATCCTACAAGCACACCAGGCCTTCCTCTTCTCCACCTTGGGAGCACTGAGGGGCCCTGTGCAGAGGACAAGTCAGTGATGTGGGGCACCTTCAGAGCCATTGATTTCAACTGGCTTTTTCAGCTCTAGACTTTGAGAGCCAGTTTGCTGCCAAGTTGCTCAGGAAAGTAGTTAGTGCTTTTGCTTTATTTCATATATGTATGTGCATGCACACACATATATATTCTCTTTAAGTTTCATACCTGCAGTTGTCTCTAATGACTTTTGTTATATAATTGAACAAAAGCAAAATTATGTATTTTTCAGGATGAGAGTAATTTTTTTCAAAATAACTTTAGTGCTGGAACTTGTTGGCCCTTAACATGTACCGTTTACAGTCTTTGTGTTTCTAGTTCATGCAGGATGATACAAGTGTGGTGGGTTGACATGGGTCAACAGCCACCCAGCCACTTGCTCGTTCTCCACTCCTGCAGAATGGGGAAAAAATAGAAGGAAGGCAAGACTCCTGAATAGGGATAACGGCAGTTTAATAGGGAAAGGGAAAGTGAAAGTTGTGTGAAAAACCATAACAAGAGGAGGAGTTAATCCACTACTTCCCATTGCTTGGCACGTGTCCATCCACTTCATGAGAAGCAGAGCCTCAGCATGTACAATATCTGCTCGAGAGGAAAATTACCACAATTATGAATGTATGTGTGTCCTCTTCCTTCTCCTTTCTACTGGCTTCTGTTGCTGAGCTCTTTAAGGTACACACTGAATTCCTTCATCCTTCTGTGTTTTCTACCATGTTCACATGGGTTGTTGACAGAAGGCGATCCTAGGAATGGGCTTGGCTTTTCCCAGGGGAGGAGAAACCCACGCTGCTTTTTCGAACCATTTCCTTATATGCGCTATGAGATCTTTGTGTTCCCACAGTATAGAAGTACTTTGTTTGGGTAGCTGTTTGAATATCTCCTCCAGTGGCCTGAGATTAGCACTTAAATAGCCCTGAAACCTGTGATTTGTGAGTTAAAGCTGAAGGGACAAAGTATAAAAGTGCCTTTTTTAGACATCTGTTTCTGAAAGAAGTGTAGCAGCAGTCTAGGAAGGCAGCTGTCATTTGACAAGGCTTGGGGGTTCCCAACCCAGAGCAAAAGTCAGGAGGAATTGGGGTCCCACCAAAAGATGGTTGAATATCCCCATCTTGTCCTCACTTATAGTTGTTTACAAACCAGTTTTCATGTATACAAACAAGATTATTTGAAGGAAGGCTGTACAAAAAGCACTTCTTTCCAAGTATGGTTCAGCATCTAATGGGGATGGAAGATACCAGTGTTCCCTTTCAGCAGCTCGGTACTGCTTCTGCATTGGGAACAGCTATCCAGAGAGCCAGGCAAAATGTAGTTTCTAGTAAAGTACACCAGCTACACATGTTGTGTCTTTGATGACAATTGCTTCAATGTACTACTCTGTTCATCTTGCACTAATTTTCTGGTTACTTTGAACAGACCTAGGGAGCACTACAGAGATTGCCAGGAGATTTAGCTTTTGACATGGTCTGCAAGCTGGGGCTTTTCCCTGAGGCCTGTGGAAGCAGATTACTTCAAGTAGATGAGCTCTTGGAGCAGGATTCAACTTTTCCCTGTGAAGCACTCCAACCTGAGTCCTCAGAGGAGTGAAGGGTGCTGCACTGACAATTCTTAATTTCTGTGTGATGATAATGCACTTGCTGCTGTGTGCTTTGGATGCTAATTGCATGATTATTGGACTCACTTGAACTAGCTAATCACAGTAAATCCAGAACTAATGGTGATTATGCTTTGGATGGGTCTGATACCTATTTAAATATTGTTTCTTCACTTAGGGAGGGTACGCCATGTTAAAATAGACCTACAGAATTGCTTTAACCAAGTCCTGAAGGCAGGAGGCCTAGGAGAAGAGAGGATGTGTAAGCATTGCAAGAAGGGGTTTTCCAGGACAAGGGTACAGCTCTGTACCTGTAGTTAGATTTTAACTACCCTGTAGTTAAATGCTTTGAAAGGCAGAAGTGTTTGTAGGCTGAAGGGCTGGCTGAGCACGCTGGAGTTGTGGATAGGGCAGCTGTGACCTGCCAAGGCACATGGAGCTGCTTGCAAGGGAGGTGTTTACTTACCTGGAGGAGAGCTTACTTAGTGTTCCTTCATGTTAATTCCAATGCAAGGATGAGGGGATTTTAGGAAAATATAGTTTTGCAACCACTGGTGAACAAATCGGTACAACACCTTTGGAAAAAAGCTTTGGAAAGCTTTTTTTGGCCTCAGTGTGGAGCGCCATGCTGGGTGGCTGTAATGTGATCACTGCAGCTCTGTCCCCAGGGCCAACATGCTGGTAGCATGCCACACCTACTGTGCGTGGTAGGAAAACCCTGTAAGGAAACTCAAGACAGAGATAATTACAATAGCTGGCCTTTGTGGCTGCAAGGGCATCTGTTTTGCTGTTGCGAGGCTGTACAGTGATAAATAAGGTGACAACCTGTTCAAACTATGCAGCTGCATGAACTCTATTCATGTTACATCATGCCATGCCTTTTTGGTGGAATGGCCAGGGTCAGAAGCATTGTAATGGTTCCTGAAGTGCTATGTGGCTTTCATGTATCCTGAGTGGCAGGCATGGTGTTTCCTGTCACATTTCCAGGGGCAGTGTCCCTCCACTGAGGAGAGCTTCCTCTTGTTATGCGGATATATTTTGGCCATACAACAGAGTGCAAGTGGATCCAAGTTAAGCAACTAGTTCAGAAAAAGGAAAATCTCATTTTTATACTAATTATATGGAAGATAATCTGAAAATGAGCTTATGTACAGGCTTTCCATGATTCTAAACAATACTGGTTCTAATGGGAGGTGGATGAGTTTCTCTAGTGCCATAAGTTCTCATCTTGTGGAAGCAAGTTTTGCAGGCATCACACAAAACAGTAACCTGGTGCTTCAACATAAGATCCACTGTAACTGCGGTAGCCAGATTTCTTTGTTTATGTATTTTTTTTTAAATCTGAAATCCAGGAAAAAATAGTCTATATGTAGAAAGAATCAGTTTCAGCTTGAAATTTCTACTGAAATGGAAGAAACACTGAGAGTTTCCACCTATGTTCTCTTCTTCTCCATCCAGCTCTGTGACTTTTCCCTGCCAAGGCAGAGTGTACACAACACATCATAAGCAGATGATTATTGCCAAGAGTTGTAGATTGTTCAGTTTGACCCAAAGGGATGAATGTTGCTGTAGAATTTCTCCCCTTCACTGTAAGGCAGTGTTATCATTAACTTTGATTATCTATGCTTTTTCTCTAATACTCTGACATTTCTACCTGAAATGTCTGACTCTTCCTACCAGTTCATGTCTGACTGCTGTTAAGAGGAGAGCTGAACGCATTTTTCCTGATCACTGCCATGCTGATTCTGACTACTGGCAGTATAAAGCCTTTTGCAGATCGTTAAGATCTTTCATTTCTTTCTCTGCCCTGAATTTTTCAAGTTGCATGAGTCATTTGTTCATCTGTGTTGGCCCTTGTTAGTACAATCTTTGTTCCAGCATTTCTCATGTATGATAAGAATGAGCAGGAGAAATTAAGCAAAGTCTAGAACAGTATAATGAGTGGTTTTCTTCATTGGTACAAGCCTTATTTTTTAGTTTCATGATATTCTGTGAGGGATAGGAACTCGTTAAGGCCCTTAGAGCCTCACCTCAAACACCTGTAAACTTTTCACTGTTCAGAGAGTTTGCTATTAAAGCACATCCATTTCATTCCTACTGTGGGTGGCATTTGAGGAGGGAGGACTTCACCACCAGGATGCTTCAGGGAGCAAGCAGACTGCATTGAAGTCAAACATTCATATCAGAAGAAGAGATAAATCATTCAGTGCAGACACAATTTCCTGTTTTTCTCTCATGTACAACAAATTCATGCTCTAGCCAGGCTGAATGGTACTAACCTGTTAATGTAGACTAATTTTTTACAGTTATGTACTTTGTACTGTCATTGCTATTTGAAGCTTGTATGTGCCTGTGATGTACAGAATAGTCTTTGTATAAAGATGAATTTTATAGCTTGCTTTCCTCTTGATATTGGTCATACTAATTATCCTTCAGTTCCCCAGGGCAGTTTGAAAGAACTAAAGGGCGTAAGAGGGTTCAGTTTTAATTATGCAAAAACTGTTTCTCATTGAATGATGATCTGATACTTAAATAATTGTAGATTAGGGAATTAATAGGAGGATATGCCTTACTTTGTTGTTGTATTGCAACTGTAACTGGAGGTCTGGGACTGAGGTTTTGTCCAAGTTAAGGAGGATAAGTAGATACATGGATGTTTCAGTGCTCCAGCAGTCTCTTGCTGAGGACAGCATAGGAAGTGAACACAGGAAGTGTACTGTATCTCTGTAAAGCCATAAACACTACCCTTTACTCTCTTCTGAGCCTTAAAACTTGGTTTAACCACCGACAGATGGAAATTGGTTTGCTCAGTTTTGCCTCTAACTTGACTTATAGTTTAGGAGTGACACTGCCTGATACAGCTCTCCCACTGACTCTACAAACCACTCTCCCCTTCCCCTCCCCTGTGGAGGAATTGGAGACACAAAAGGTTAAGACCACCATTGCTGAGATAAGAACTTTAAGAACTTTAAGAAATTTAAGAACCTAAGAATTTACTGGAAACAGCAACGGGCAAAGACAATAAACTGTAGCAACAACAATACTAGTGACAGTGGGTGCAAGAAAGAAGTGAAGGATTCACACAGAAACCCCCAACAACAGACAATACCTGACCACTTCCTCTGCCACACAGTAACCACCCAGAAGGAAACCTTCTCCCTGGAGGAGATTCCCTTCCTACTGCCCCAGACAATGATGTGAGGTGATAGAGAATAACCTCTGCCCAAGCCTTGCCCCCTCCTAGCTGGAACCAGGACAGTTGCTTCTTAAGTTCCTCTGCAGAAACCCCAATATCAAGCTGATTGTTCTCAGTATAAAAATCCACTTTCATGGCTGCTTTTTAATGCCTCTCCTCTTGCAAATCTTCAGCTTTCATTTGCTTCTATGAACAAACATTAAATATGCAATTATGGCATTGTGGACTTTGTAGACCTGTGATTTCCATCTTCACTTCTGAATTTCAAGACTTTAACTTTCTGTGATATTACAATTTTAAAGAAATTGAATATCCTGCTGCCTGCTCTCTCAATGCTTGGAGGAAAGGGGAAGAGAAGATATATTGCTTATATTTGACTTGATAGATGCAAAGTCAGTTCAGGAGTCTGAATATTTGCTGAATGCCTTGTGTGTTACCTCTAAAGTCAGGCTGAATGTATCTCAGTTTTGGGTCAAAAATTCCAGTACGCTCCTATTTGTGGAAGTGTGGAGAGAGGGTTTCTTGGTTTTTGTTTGTTTGTTTTCACAAACAATATCAGGATTACAAGAACATATCCTTCTTCTGAGCTACATAAAACATTAGCTAAAATAATATTTTTCCCCTGAAAGATTCAAACCCATGTCTGTCTTCTGTCTATTGACTGAAGGGATGGGATAGCTTTCCGGCTCACAAAGCAGAGATATTTATCAAGCAAATAAGCAAGTATTTATGTTGTCTGAAGCACTGATGATTTTGATTCACACGTCTGTTCCAGTGCATGTATAGTAGAAAAATTAGCAACTCTGGCTTAAGTTTTGTGCCACTCTAGAAAAACTGATGTGCTAGCAGTGAGATTTCTGCTGAGATGTGATGGGTTTAACTTACCTATGACTAAGGAAATGCTATGTATAGTAGGATATTTGTTAAAACTGAATGTTCAGTGCTTTCTTCTTCTGTATTTATGTGGATCCTTTCTCTTTTTCCAAGTGCTTAAACCTGTATATTTAATTTTGGATTTGTTAGAGATGTGCATTTGAGGTGAATACAAACGAAAACATTGTGAGGTTTTGTGCTTTGATGCTTGCTTTTGTTCAATGGTCAAGCCAAGAAATGTTATCTCTGCAGCCTTACATTTGACTTTCTTTGCAGGGACAGTCATGAAATACAGCAAAAATGTGAGAGCTTTCTCACTGCAGTCTGTTACTACCAGCCAGAGTTACAGGACATCTTAAGCTTCTGTAACACATCCCTTGTTTTTGTTGTAGCATGGATACAGATAAGGGCAAGGAAACCTGTGGGACAAAAGGTGGCTTAGATCCATGTTACAGTAAGCACAAAGGCATGAATTTTACAGTAAGAATAATTTCATTGCATCTTAAAAAGAGATGTAATTGGGTATCTTGTCTAAGGCATACTTTATCTACAAGGACAGGAAATTGACTGCATGATAAACCCATAAACATTAACCTTCAATTTATATTTTAGAATATACTGTTATAAGGAAAATGCCCAGAGTAACTCTTTGTGTATGAGAAGTTGCCTTAGTCCTCAATTCTAAAGTGTAACTGTCAAATTGGTGGTGAGATGCTTTTCTGTCAAGGTTTGTTGCATAGAATTTGTCAGTTTGCCAAAGAAACTTTAATAATTTGCCTGGTTTTAGAGTATTCTGCTTCTGAATGGTGCATGCTTAGAGAGAATGAGGTATCAGGATGGGTAAATCCAAGTAATTTCTCAGTCAGAGTCATCCAGAACAAGAGGACCCTTTTGTTTTTTTAGGGGTTTTTTTTTGTTTTTTG
>VYXF01002465.1:787938-805866 GCA_013397295.1 Polioptila caerulea | reverse complement strand
TTTTTTTTTTTTTTTTGTTTGTTTGTTTTTTTTTTTTTTGAGGAAGGTGTTGAATTGTAACTCTGAAGCAGTTTGGGCTATTCTTTGTAAGCCTGAAAATATCTGAACTGGCCTGGTCAAAGTTCATATTTATACTCATTGAATGGTAGTCTCAATTTCAATTAAGTATTTTTGTTTCATGGAGATGTTACAGAACTTTTTTTCAGCAACATCCCTACTGTTTTGCAATTTGCCACTCAATTGATGCAAGAGTCTCCTAATTATCTGTGGTGGAAGGAGGCAGAGCAGGGAAGGACAGTGACACTGGTAGCCACCAATGGAAAGCAAAGAGAGATAATACAAAACACATGCCAATCATGCTATAAAAATGCACAGTACAAGTGTAACTGAGCTGAGATGTTGGAGAGCTTAATACTCACTTGAGCCAGTTGGACACTGGCCATGTGAGCCTGGTTCTGTGGGTTCTGACTCCAAGCTGGCTATGCCTGGAGCCAGCATAGATGCCTCTGTGCCTGTAGCCTGTGTCATCCAGTACTCTGCCTGTGGCTCATGGTAAACTCTGCTGGCTGAGTTTGATGTAAACATGTTTTCTCAAACTCAGCTAGGTCCTTCTGCGTTATATTTTTGCCCTCAGCTGAGTGTTTGTAGCCCACATAAAACTCTTCCTCTTTGGTAGAGGATGTCCTGTCTTCAAATTGAAATTTGTGGCTTTTCTAAGAATGCCATGACATTGATTTCTACAGGATGGCAATATCCTAAGATTTCTGTTTTGAATAGATATGACTGTGTATAAGACCTGTTTGGAAGAAACTGAGGAAAGGAACCCATGAAAAACGTTTTCAGAGTGTGTAGGAAAGTTAGCAAAATAAAATAAATTGGAGAGATACCAGGAGAGTAAATGAGAGTAATAAGATCTGATTGCTGTTTTTAAAAATTTTTGAATTACCCATTTTAGTTGCATGTGAACATACTTGTTCATCAAACTGTTATTAATAATATGTAGATCCCCATAGAAGATTTTAGTAGAACAGGAGAAGTCCTCTAAACTCAGCAAAACAAGAGCAATCTTTTAATGATAAACTAAGACCAATCAAGAATTAACTGTGAGCATGGGTCTTTCTGTAGTGTTAAATATTCCATATATCTATAGTCTTCCTGACTCAAGTGAACTGAAATGTGGGATACAGGGGATGCATCCCTGCTCCCCAGCATCTGCTGCAAACTGCTGGATCACTGCCTAGTATAGGCATCCTCTGACCACTACAGCTACCTTTTACTGTTATATTTTTTTCTCATAGTAAGCTGACTTTCACTACAGTTTTGGAGCAGATGGATAGAACCTTGCATGATGCTCTCTGTGGTCTCTCCTTCACTTGTAGAAGTAATGGCCTTGCCACAATGATGTAAGCTGGGGTAAGATTTTAGCATGAGTAAGGCACAAGCTATGTCTCGTGCCTTTGAACTGCAGCAAATGTCCATCTGTTGTTTGAATGCCATTTGGAATGCTTAACCCCTGCCAAATCCTGTTGTCTTTGAAGTTCGTGGGAGTCTTGCCACTGACTCCAATTGGGATAGAACTTAGATGACAAAATTGCTGTTTGCCTTTGTTTCACATAATTTTTATGTGTACTCTTACAGACTTATCCAGCCCTGATCATAAGTAGATGAGGGAAGAGGGAATTTGTAAGCAATACATCTCTCTAGCCTAGTGGTGGAGAATATTCTAATTCACTGATTTTAAGAGGTTAAGTTTTAATGTTGTTGTCTTTTCTAATTCCCTTTTAGAAATCATTTACTGGTAGTATGTCTTGACAAAGGGAGATTTAATTACACGAACTTGGACATCATACCAATTATTTAAAAATCAGTTATTCATAGAGTGCTGCTTTCCTGAACAATGAAGAAATATTTACCCTTGTTAGGAAAGACAGATGAGTGACTCCAGACACTCATTGTAGTGAGTGGTTGTATGAAATATTTAATCTTTTGGTAATATGCAGTCCCACACTTGTGGAATTTATTATGTTTTATTTCTGGATCACTTACATACTTGTGATGTGTAGTATGCTTTTAAGCATCTGCTTAAGTATTGCCTGCTCTTAATATTTTCAGGATCTGTGATTATACCATATGCTGCCATGGAGAGGATTATACTGTCAGTGTTGTGTCAGAGTAGCACGGAATTGCAGTCTGATGTATAATTAGAAGGATATATTCAGGAATATTTCTTAGCTGATTGAATTTATATTGATTATTCAGAAGAAGTGCACATCAAATTACAGACTTTGCATCAATGTAAGAAGCATATATACGCTTCAAATGCCACAGGCTGGTAGGACACTGAAAAAATATGAAAGGATGAGCAGAAATGGATGCAGACCAGATCAAGTGCTCAGAACAGATTAGGGAGAGGTGTTTTGTGCAAAGTGATTTTGTGCTTAGTGGATCCTCATCTTTCTTAGAGCCAGACTGTTCCTGTCACACAGATTAGGGATGGCTGGAGGGAGGATTCGGAGAGCTCTGAAAGGCCTTTGCAGCAGCAAGCACCTATGAGACACAGCAGTGTGTCTCTTCAGTGCTGGGATAAGCAAGGAGGGGCGGGTTTCACGGAGAATATTTGCAGATGGGAAGAAACTACACTGTTCTGGTACATGCCAGATTTATCCATCGTGGGGTACATCAAAGCAGCCCCAGAGCTTCAGGAAAACTGGCCCTATTAACTGCTGCAGCTCTGGTTCCAGATAAAGAGGATGAAAGGGTCTAAATTGCCCAAAATAAAGGCTGCTTCTCTTTCTGCTGAGCAAATAAAAAAAAAGTGTCTCCCTTTTGCCTTTGCTTTTTTTCACCCCATAAATGTAAATGATAATAAATAATGTGTGTTTTCTCCAGAATCCCCAGCTGTTGTTTTAAGGATACCTTGTGTTTATAGGCTCATATTGGAAATGTAATAGATAATGTAAAATAGATGGTTCCATATTGTGTGAAACTCCAGCTTATTGTTTAGGGTCCTTCAGGATTTAACATGAGATCTAAATGTACTTCCAAGGGCTGTATTTGAATGCCTTGGGGTCTGTACCTTTCTGGTGAGATGCAAACCCCTAAAACTAAAGAGTTTGTTCTCATATTTCTTCTACTAGATGCAAGATGGGAGTTCCAGGAGTTTATCAATATACAGCTAAGAAATATGTATCTTGAGGAGGAATTGTAAATGTAGAAACAATAACTATTACAAATTTACCAAGGGTTATTTATACCAGATATGTTGTCAGAATCTTGCTTGACTTCTGAATCACAGTGAAGCTGTAGAACTCACTGATTTGCAAACCTGAAAAGAAGACAATAATCATAGCTTCTGTCTGTAAAGTTGTGTGTAAGAATGAACACAGGACTTGTTCTGGTTGCCCTGTGCATCTACTAAATATTGTATATGAAGTGCTATTTTGAGAATTCTATTAATTATTAAAAGCTAAACATGTTTTCTCTTTATGACATGTGAGATTTGTGAGTAGCAAAAGCTAAAGTGTAGAGAATCTTTTTGCCAAAACTATTTCTTTTTTGCAGTAATCTGCAAAAGTCAGATGTATTCAAGCAGTCATTTAGGTAAGATTTCTCTTAGATAGAAACTAGTAATTTTAACAGGGATTTATGAATGACCATTTAGACCATCTTTGTAGCCTGAAACATTCAGTGTCCTATCACTGCTCCTAGCTGCTCACAGATTTTTTCTGAGGAAAGTTCAATAAATCCATCTATAGAATTAAGATTTTTAAAATATTGTAGTTAAAATTAATTCATCAAAGTAATCTCATTGGTTCTCCTTTATCTCCGTATATTGCTGAAAAATTTTAATTTTGTTTTATGCTGCTGGAATTATAAGTATATAACACTGTTTCTGTTTATTGGAAATGTACCCTTGAAAAACTAGGAAAAAAAACTATAACAAATATATAAACTATTGAAGCATCAACTGTGAGACATCTACATGGAAAAAAATCCTGATATTTTAAGGCTGAGAAATCTGAGTTTGTTCAGCCTGGACAGGAGAAGGCTTCAGGGAGACCTTCCAGTACCTAAAGGGTACAAAAGAGCAGGAGTGGGATTTTTTACAGGGGTGTGTAGTGTGAGGGAATGACTTCATTGGGAAAGAGGGTTGGTTTAGATTAGATATAATAAAGATTTTTTTTTTTTTTTCAGTGAGGGTAGTGAGACACTGGAACAGGTGATCCAGAGAAGTGGTAGGTAGATGCCACAAACTAGGAAATATTCAAGTTCAGGTTGAATGAGGCTCTGAGCAACCTGATCTACGTAAAGATGTCCCTACTCTTTGCAGAAGGGTTGGACTTCATGACCTTCAAAGGCTCACTCCAACCCAAACTATTCTATGATTTGATTCATTCCTAGAAGTTCAGCCTTAGTCTTTTTTTAGCTGTCTTTTACTGGCAACCTCATTTATTAACCACATCACATCACAGGTTGCATTATGTTGTTGCTTTTTAATTCTAGTAACATTTTCAAATGGGTACCCCAGTTAATTTAAAACTGGGGTACTTGCAACACTTACTTGTTTAATGCTTTTTGCATTATACAAGAAAATATCTGAAGTTTTCATTCACTTGATCATTTTGCTTTGTACTACATACTTTTTCTGGTTTAAGAAATGTGGGGGGAGTCTCCTTGACAAAAAAAAAGAAAGGCAGTAGTAGTATACCTAATGATGTTAGAATTCTGTTCAAGGATATTTTTAATCTGATCTAGAGTTAATGTGAATAATTCAGGCTTGGCATGCTGCAATTAAATTCATGTTTGAGACTTATGGGAGAGCATGGCTCTGGTTTTAATATGTTATGCTAAAGCTTGTAAAACTCATTCTGTACTGTCACAGTCAGTGATACTTGGATGTAAAATTAAACTGAGAAGTGTTATTGCATCCACACATTTCTATTTCTTCAGTGGGGCTTACATTTATGTGCCAATTGCATCCTAGATAATGGTTATGGGTAGGTCTGGTCCCACAGTGCTGTGTATAGGATCTGTAACCTTGCTGCAATAGAGCAAAAAGAAACAGGGGGGCTGCACCCCACAGAAGAAATTCTGTGTGTCTGTCACTCTTCCTCTGAGTGGCACTTAGCAGCTTGTGAAAGTGGGTGACCAGACTCCTGCAATCTTGCCTTTCCCTGCCTGCCTTGGTGGCAGGCTCTCTTCTGCAAGGGGACACATTGGCCCTTTTGTTATCCCATAAAAAGAGCACCCCATGTTTCTTTTTCATTGGCCTATACCTACTTTGGTTAATTTTAAAAGGGATTATATATATATGGGTTAGAACACTTACATTTAATATCATAATCTCTCAACTCCTGTAGTGGTAACATTGCTTTTGTAGGTTAGGAACAGTTTCTGAAAGACTGCAAAGATTAAGTAAAGCATAAGATGCTTTTGACATTTTCTTCATTGATGTTTCCTAAGCTTGAAAGAGCATGTGTGGATGCCACAATGTTCCTGAATACAGAATTTGTACCATTACAGAAAAATAACTAGTCATATATATTTATTCATTAGTGTAAAATTATACAATGGTTGTCTGTTGATCTCTCCTTTTTTTTTTTTTTTTCTCTGAAAATATTTGGGAACAGTTGTGATTTAAAGGATATATTTGTTATAATATTTTCAGAGGAGCTTAGAAGAAAAAAAAAGACTACTTGAATTACAATTTTTTTTTTCTTGTAGCTAAAGGAGCTACATGCCTTTTTTTTCTAGGCTCTGGTGGTGCATGCTGCTTCTCAAAGCTGCTGAATGATGGGATGTTTCCTCTCTAATATTTTGAGGTTTTTAATGATATTTTATAGAGAAGTTGTTGAAATATGTGAATGTGCACTCTTTAAAAGTCTCACCATCTTTCCTGTCCCACTTCTGAAGACTTTAGCAGAGACTTATGCTTGCATACTCTTCTTGGGATTCAATGGTGCTGTCTTGTGCTTGACTTGTTTCATTTGAAGGGTGGAAGTCCTTCTATGAGCAAGGAATTCTTCATTTTACTGTGATTCATCCAAACATGCTCAGTAATAGTGAAGTGGAAGTGGTTTTGATGGTAAGATGTGGTGGCTGGGGGCGTTGTTTGAGAACACAGGGTTGCTTCCAGTTCTGTCAGTGTTTTACTGGAAGATTTTCTATGCAGGGAGGATGCAAGTCATCTAAAGCTTTCATACACTGTAGTAACAGCAGTTGGTTTTCAATATTAAAGTGAGATTTTTGCAGAAAGTTTGGGTTTATGTGTCAAAGTGTATATATTAAGATTACTTTATGTAGAAACTATCCCCGTGGTGCTTGCAGCACCTGCATAGTCCTGCAGGGCAGAAAAAAAAATAAATTATGTTTTCCACTTTTGTCCTCTGCCTTTTCTATTCTTTTTCTTTTTCACTTTCTGGTCTAGCCTTTTTCTGCCTTTATTTGCCTGTGATATTTCTTTCACTTCCTTTAATCTGTATCACTTCTTTCACTGGTTGCCTGCCAGCTGCTATTTCCTTTTGAGGATGGGGCATCTGTATATGAGACAGATGAATGTGGTGTGTGTTCCCATTCTAATATGAACGTCATAGGAGTAAGAAGCAAAGCTATTCTTATTTTTGTTGGCCTTAAAAGTGGTCCCTTCTGGGTCAGGAACATGAAAATATTTTGGCTCCTTTTGTTTCAGGCTGCAGAATAGGGCACACTAAAAACTGGTTCTGATTTGGTTTGGGTATGATTTCTTGCCTACAAAACTCCTTGCAGCAATCCCTTTGCTGAGGACTCAAAAATTTTGTGATCTTGATTTCTTCTCTCCCCTTCTCCTTTCCTGGGAGGACTTGGATACAGCATAAGGTACCCATACAGGAAGCAATGTTGGCAGAAACCCAGGAGGGTCTTCCTTCCTAAAAAGCAGACATGCTGTGGATTAAGAGAGCTGTACAGTGGGGATAAAGTCTAAAACAACTAGCCAGCTTTCTGTTACTTCTCATGTTGGAGATTCATTAAGCCTTGTCCCATAAGCACCAGCTGCAATGCTGTGTTGCTCAGTTCTTGGAACACAGTGTGCATTAAGTCTTCCTTTGCCTGGTTGCACTTGATGTTTCCTTTGTTCTTTACAGATGGCTGGAAATGGATAATTCCAAATGTGAATGTATTAAGCATATTTTACACCTAACACTAGCTGTGTTTTTTGCTGTCAGTGTGGGTGGTGGGATGCTTTTTGGGTTTTGGAGACATCCTATTCTGTTACTCCAGAAAACTGTATTTGCTTAGCGCCATCTTTTGTGGAGAATTGTGCCAGGGTTTACTAATAGCAGTAGGGCACTCCCTGTTGGATGCTGGGAATCATCATCATGGACATCAGAGCTGTGTTTGCACAAACACATCTAAAGCATCAGTGATGCTAACAGGAGTTTCATACTGGCTTACCAAGTCCAGGATTTTCTATGTGGCTCTAAAGAGAGATCTGACTTTGCCGTTGTTCTCTGTCTTTGTACTTAGCTTGTGCAAGACACCTGAGTCCTCTTGATATCAAATTTTTTTTAAAAGCTCTCTGGTTTCCTATGTCTCAGTTCATCTTCTTAATTAAGAGGAGGATTTTTAAACAATTCTTCAGTACGCATGAGAAAAAAAATTGTGCTTAACATAACAGCAAGTGTGAAATAAGCAACCTTCTGCTGAAAGTTCACATGCCAAACACAGCTAATCCACCATATGTGTGACCTAAAAAGTACAGACATATGGATATTCTTCCCTCCCCCAGTTTCTCAGCCTTTTCATGGCTGCTGCAATTGTAAGTAGCCCAGTAACACTATATGCTTAATCAATGTATGGGATCTGTGATGGTACTTTGCAGTTGGGATTACTGCCCTGCATAGCATGCCTCAAAGTGAAATGAAAGGAATACCATAAGCTTTTCAGCTGTGACATGTCACCTCGGCAGTCATGTGCCTTTGGAAAATCCATAGGAGTGACAGTTTTTCAGTAGCCCAGGGAGGATGATGTGTAACAGCAAATACTCCGGTTTTGATTCTTCTTTATGTGGTTTTTACATTCCTGATGAGTTTCCCATATAAGGGACACGTATCTTCCCTTGTCCTCTGACAGCATCTGCTACAGCCCCTGGAGTTACCTGGCTCTCACATGGAGAGAATAAGACTCATGGTAGAGAGAAAATAAGAAGATTACATACTTTTAGAAAAGGATCTATTTCTTGGCCATAGCATAGGGAATATGTAGCTTTCATACCCTTGGGATTTCTTTTCTTGCCTTCAAAGACCAGTTACAAAAGATTAAGCAATGGCCAGGGCTGCAACCCCCCAAGTTGTTTGAGGCTTGATCCTGAACAGATGTCACATAAGTGACAGAGTTTTTATTCCTTTTCAGGTAGGCTGGTACTCATCATGGGTGCTATTTTGTGACACATAACTCATGTCACTTATTGTGCTGCTGTATGCTGGGGTATGTCACCCGTTTAGGTCAAGATTAGAAAAACAAGCACAGTATGTCCCACTTCGTAGCCCAAGTGTAAGCACGTGTTTCACAACCCTGTTTTAGACAGAACACAGTTTGGCCAAAGTGAATATAATCAGTTCATTTGTATGCAGAGCTAAAATTACTGAAGAGTAGCTTCCAAATAAGGATTCATTTGGGGAACTGTGGCAACTGCATAATTAGCTATAGGTATGGCTTTAATTGCAGTCTGTGGCCAATAAAGAATATATTTGGTCTATCGAAAGAAGCAAAGGAATAGAATATGTGCAGGAGGCAGTTTAATGTTTAAAGTACTGTTTGCAAATACAAGCTATTAAAAAAGTGAATCGTGCTGGGAAATGGTCCCAAGCTATAAAATATTAATTGATCATTAAGTCCTTGTAAGAGGCACTGATATATACTTTGTATCTAAATGTGTCCCCTTTTAACTTTCATCTGCCTTGTGTCACGTGTGAGGGGGGGAAAAGCCACATCTCTTAGGGATCAGAATGTAACAATGTTTGCATTTTACGTCTATAGGGTGTCCATAGACTGACCAATATTTCACCATGAAGAGATTTTGTTCTAATGGAATGATTATGTTAATATTGTTGTTTTTCAAATCAAGAGAAGAGAGAGAACCATGTCTCTTTGGGGAAAGTGGCAGGTATGGAATATGGTATTACTAATTTTATGTCAAAGGTCTAGCTAATCTTCTAGTGTAAGAGATTATATATACAATATAGATATGTAATGTAAGAGAGGACTTGATTTTTTGTCCATCTTGGGGCTGAGTCTGGAGAAATTTTTATCTTGCAGTCAGAGAGCTGGAGTGATGATTGCAAGGTCTGGGTTTGGGGACAGTTCTTCAAGAGACAGCAGAATACAGGATAACATGTGCCTGTACAGGGCAAGAGCATCAGCTGATGGAGAGTATCTGAAGGATGTACACAGCAGATAGAGGACTTGGTCATTATTTGGCAATGTAATGATGATTCTTCACAGAATCCTAGAATGATTCAGGTTAAAAGGGTCCTTAAAGAACACCTAGCTCCAACTTCCTGACATGAGTAGGGACACTTTTCACTCAACCTGGTTCCTCAGAACTCCTGGCCATGAAACACTTCCAGAGATGGGACATCCATAGCTTCTCTGAGCAGCCTGTTCCTGTGCTTCACCACTCTCGTAGTGCAAGATTTCATCCTAATATCTAAAGATATGCTTTCAGATTGAAGCCATTATCCCTTGTCCTATCACTATATGCCCTTTTCAAAGGTTGCTTTCCAGCTTTCCTTCACTTTAGGTGCTGGAAGGCTGCGATAAGGTCTTCCTGTAGCCTTTTCATTTCCAGAACAAAGAGTCCCAATTCTCTCAGCACAGCTTCAAGGGAGAGGTGCTCCAGCCCTCTGACAATCTTCTTGGCCCTCCTCTGGGTTTACTCCAACAGAGCCAAGTCCTTATGTTGCAAGTCTCAGAGCTGGATGCAGTCCTCCAGATGGGTCTCACTGGAGCAGAGCAGAGGGGTAGAAGCACCTCCCTTTATTTGCTGGCCATGCTGCTTTTGCTGCAGCCCAGGATGCACTTGGTTTTCTGGACTTTGAGAACACATTGCCTGGTCATGCTGAGCTTCTCGTCAACACCCAAGTCCTTCATCCCAAGGCTGCTCTTAATCCATTCTCTACCAGGCTGTATTTGTGTTTGGGATTGCCCAGACCCATGTGTGGGACCTTACCCTTGGCCTTGCTGAACTTCATGGTATTCAGGGAGGTCCACCTACTAAAGTCCCTCTGTATGGCATCTCCTCCCTCCAGTGTGTCAACTGCACCACACAGCTTGGTATCATAAGCAAACTTGTTGAGGGAGCACTCAGTCCATGTTCCAGTGTTGCCAACAGAGAGGTTGAACAGTTATGGTCCCAAAATCAACCTCTAAGAAACACTTCCTCTTGCTGGTTTCTACTTGGACCACTTCATGTGGGGAAAAAAAAAATATTCCAGCTGAAAATGTCACTATATCCTTGTTGTTTAGGCATCCAGGGAGGACAAACTAGGCAGATGCAAAAGGAAGGAGTCAATTAGCCAATGCACATGGCTGTGGGTTTGTAATATGCAACACAGGCATATGTGAGGAAAAACAGCAGAGTACACACTGAAGTCTGCTAGATTTTCCTTTTGCTTATTGTTTTGTGTCTATACGTGACAACTGTCTTCTGGGGAAACTTGAGTTTGATAACAAACAGTCTGCTGTGAAAACATGCACAAAAGAGGATGATATCTGCATTACTTAAATATTTAACATGCTAAAGCAGCACTAAAATACTACTCGACAGTACGATATATACTGTATTCCTGTACATTTTCCAAAACTGAAATCTGATGGCCATATGTTAAAATAAAGGAACATGGCTTTTCCTGGAAGGTAATATTTTTTTACTTCTAACAACAGATGCATGTAGTGCTCTCTGCCAGAGAGAGGAAAACGTCGCAATCAGGAAAGGGGTTGGAGCTGGGGCTTATTTGCCTGCTCAGAGAACTAGATTTCTCTCTAAATCTTTTTATTTGTGATTTCTGGCATTTCTGAATACAGACTAATATTTTTTGATGCATTTTACTTTTAGTGGGATTTTTTGGTAGTGTTCATCCTTCCATTGAAAAGAAAACCTTGATTGTTCTAATGCAAATAATTGACCCAGGGAATTTAAAAATACATAGTCCAAAAGTAATACCTTAATTTTCTAAAACAGAGTATCCACTATTTCAAAACAGTCTCTTGGTCTTGCAGGAGGGGGAGGAGGAGTATATACTATTATCTTCTAAATTTAAAATGTTTTAAATATTTCATTTTGTCAATTTCAAGTTGGTTCAGTTACCCTCTCCCAGAATATCTTGGCCACTGCTTGTACCGTGGTAGAAAAGGGAATATCTGTGAGGACTGTTTTCTCATTCTTTAAGAAGGGCATGCAATCGTATTATATTTAACATGCTGTGTGGTATGCACCTGTCATTGTCAAAAATGGTGCAGAGAATGGTGACACCAGCAGTTTTCCGTTCTTCCTTTTTTCCTTTGAGCTGAGTGTACCCATGGTACTCCTCTGTAGGTCTCACTAGTCTTCCATGGATAAATCAGCTACTCTCTGCGTTCCCAACTACACTAGTTCCACCCATGCATTACAAATGAAAACCTGTAAAACACATGGGTTCCTTTATTTCTTTGGCTTGTTTACACTGATAGTTGTAGGCAGGTCTTTCATCAGTACATTCATATCAGTCCCCATCCAGTCCTCTGCAATCACAGGGAATTCGGCACTGCTGTGAAGCCACATTATCTATTCCATGTGGGCAATACATAAGCAGCTATAAAGCATCTATTTTGTCCCATATGTAATCTACAGTACAGGTGAAAAGCAGCAGTTTCTACTCTCTCTCCCCACAACAGAGTCATTGCCCAGAGATGCTGTGAGGAATTGAGTGCATTATTCACACTCAGTCCTGCTGTAGCACAAGACTTGGTTACAGTAAAATTGCTTGCTTTGGACTCCATACACACTTTGTGTTTGTACACTGTATTATGTGGAGCCTGTTTTGAGCTCCTGTCAAGTCCTGAAAGAAACAGGGAAGGCTTCTGAGGAAGTTTACTGCATGCAAAAATTGAAGGTGAGATGTTTGAGGACTTTGTTATTGTCCAGTACCTTGTGTTGGAAGGACTAGTAGGACTTCCTTTCTCTGGAATTTGAAAAAAAACCTGTAACTCCCTTCCATGGCCAAGTAGGGATGGTTGTTAAATGTTTCTGACTGGTCCAGTAGCTGGAAGGATTGATGTCATGGGGTCAGAAATCTGGTGAGAGACAGTGGGGAAATTGGAAGGCTGGACACAGAGAATGGGACCGTTTCTCCACAGACTTTCTACTGTGTGAGAATTACTGATGTTCTGGTACTCTCACTGAGAGCAGGTTTTCAGGACACCATGACTGAAACTGTCAACTGTTTAGAAACATTTAGCACACAGAGAAAGAGGGATGATTTCTGCTGTGAAATGCTGACAATTACAGGCAGAAAAAATTACCACAGATCAGCTTTGTAAATTTTAATGCATCTACTCATAATTTAACCACTAAATTCTTCACCTAGTAAAACTGATATCTCTTCAGGGATAAAAAGTTGAAATAACATTTTGAAATTTCCTCCTAGTTTGTACCCAGTAAAATAAAGCATTATGACTTGGTTTTTGCCCTTTACGTCTTTAAGTTGAATGCTTACTTGGTCATCAAAAGTTGAGGGTTCAGGGGGTTTTTTGGGGTTTGGTTTTGGTTTTGCTTGGGAATAGGTACCCTGAACTTGTAAAATTTTTCATACTTTATTTTTGCTTAAAAAACATGCACAAAAAACCCAACAAAAGAATCCCTTATGCAAAGAAATTAACTATAAGGAACTAATTTCCAGGCTAGCTAATTGCATTCCAGCTCTGTAACTTTGCTTCTGAGACCCCAGCTAGACACAATGCACACTTTTTGCTAATCAAAGAGAGAGATCCTAATGAAGGACTAAGGAAATTACCCAAGTAGTTTGTGTACTGGCATCACAGCTGCCATCTAAACTGGTGCCTCAATGTTTAATTGATGCATCTGTTACCTCTCAGATAAGTAACATTAGCTGTAGGTCAACTAAGTTTATCTATCCTGATGAAATTCCTGTTCTCTGTTGAAGGGGAATACATTTCTACTCTCTATGTTTTGGCTCTTGTTCTGAAACGTTAAGGTGCACAGGAGTCCCTGGTGCAAATTAATCTTCTGTGGTCTTCTTTCAAGTGAAACTAACTCCCATGCTTGTCTCTTCTGTGCAGCTGTCAAGCCATTTGGAGACTTATTGATCCTTGCCACAATAGAACAGTGACACTTGAGCAACAACAAACTGCTTTTGAATGTTTTCTGATGTATTGCTGGGATTAATGCTATTCAGGTTAACACTCGGGCCAGATTTGTTGTTTTGTATCACTTGCTGTTGCTCTGTTCTTTGTTTATTGTTTTCAAATATGGATATGCTTACAATCTAATTTACACAGCAACCTAGAAACAGAGCTCTGTTTTTAAAGTAGGCTGTTGTTTGCTACCATTGTTTTTACAAAGAGAGAAGCAAATAAGCGCTAGCATTGCAGTTTGTTCCAGTGGTGAAAAAGGAGAGGAAGAATTGCTGAAATCTGTGTTATGCAGAAAGCCAAGACTGCTAAAGTTGGTTGCTGAAATCCTCCAACATGACTGGGCACATGGAGGCAGGGCAAGTATGGGTGAATATGCTTTGTTTTTTTGGAGGATATAGGTAATGGAAACCATATGGCTTCACTGATCTTCAAACAGAAATAAATGGAAAGATTTGTAACAACTGAGACCTATGAACAACTTGTAGCAATATAGAGAAGCAGAACATTGCAGAGCTTGTTTCACACTCCCTGTTCAGAAATTATTTTATTGAACTGCACTGAAAGATGCATGGAAGATTCAGGAAGGTTTTGTGGTAAAGGGTAGGGTATGTATAGTGATAGCAGAACACATATGACAGCAGGAACAGAGGGACTGTTGTCATATTTGATTGCTGGTGTCATTCCTTTCCAGAAAAAGAAGCTCCATAATATATAAAACTACGGGGGAAAAAAGAGAATAAAAATGAAATGCGTGGAAATAGGACAACTTGAAAACACTCCAGCTGGAGGCAGATGAACTTTATTCTGATATGTCCAATATACTGAAGCTTTTATGGAGAACCCTGTAGGTTCTCTGGAATTTCAATCCAAAATTTCATAGGATTTATATGTGATTTTTTGCTCATGGGCATTTGGGGGGATCTTGAGGTCACAGACGAGTGGCGAGGTGTAGAGAGTGCCTACTCTCAGAAACTTATGTGAGAGACATGAAATTTTTTTCAAAAAGAAAGCATTGACAAAATCCTATTTGAAAATCCATTTGCAAGAAGTATATCTCAGGGCAGCAGTCACAAACTTCAGGTGTTTGATGCAGCTATTTTTGCATGGCATGTGGTAAATGTACTGAGTAATACTTTCAATAACTAGTCTACTGTCTCTCCAGACGTACAAGAAATGTGTCTTTTGTTTTATGCCCAGGGCTGGGAACAGTCTCAGAGATGCCATTTGGCAAAGAGGAGATAGGTGAGAGTCTCAGCATCTCCTCCAAAGACTACTCAGAAATGCTGTCTGCTGTCTCCCTCTCCACAGCTGGTAGCCCCTATAAATAGTATCAGTTTGACAACAGCTTTTTTCATGGGAAATTATTGTGGAGGGGAGAGGTAAGGAAGGGAAAGAGTGTGCAAGCTCTGCTATGTGACAACTGGGCACAGGTTAGAGGGTTTATTGAAGACCTTTCCTAGGGTCAAGATGAGGCATGTGTACAGGAGAGAAGAGGACCAGGCATTTTAAAAGGGAACAGAAGGTGGTGGAGACAAAGACAGAGTCTTTGAAGGGTTCTGAAGATGTGTGTTCTGAAAAAATAAGAGTATGTTCCATCCCTCCTATATTTTTTTTGGTTGTTTTACATTTGCGTGTCTCTATCAACATACGACAAAAAGAGGGAACAGCATGGGTATATTGTTCCTGGATTGTCACAAAGCAGATTGCTTAATCTTCTAATAAAGTTGTAATACAGGTTTTTTATTTCCCTTTCCATAATGCTGAGAAACTTGGGAAAGTAAAAATACTAGGGAACTTCTTGTATCAAAGGAAAGTTTCAGCATTTTTCAGCATATGGCAGTTGTGTGTATCCTGTACTGGTGTGTGACAGACTGTCAGAGAATGAGTACTTTGTTAAGTACTAGTTAATTTATTGTGACGTTCATCTCTTTGCAGTGATTAGGTTCTTGACAGATGTTTTTCCCCTTTTCAATTAACACCTGTGCAAGGAAAAACCTCATCTAGGCAGGTAATTTATTTGAGCCTCCTTAGACCCAGTTTTCACCCATGGATGCAAGAATACACACAGTACACTGAAACTGAGCTCTACCTCGAAGTCAAGGTAGCAAATATCCTTCTTTCTAAAATTAAAAAAATTAAAACCCTCCTCTGCTGCCTGCCTGAATCTTTTCTACTGTTTCCTTTACCAAAGGCTCTGATACCCTGATACCACTCTCCTGAGCAGCATTGCCCACAAAATGGTGCAGTATTCCTACAGTGTTGTCTGATGGAGTATTCTATTCCTGCTTCAAAACTAAAGCTCCTTTGATATTGTCTTTATAAACTTTAAATATAAAGGGTTGTTCAAGTGTGTTTTCTGCAAATATATTTCCATATAATTCTATGATTTAAAGACAGAAATAAAAAAATCTGAAATAACCCTTTTGTGGAATATTCAAATCTAAAATCTCTATCAATGTCTGATCATTTGATTATTTATTTGAGCAGATTAAGTAATCTATTTCAGTCTTGGACCAAAGACTCAGGAGCACTGGGGTTTATAGAAGCCCATAAAACTTTCTTCTCTTGGAAAATGAAGTTGTTCAAGTGAACAAACTTTTGGGTTAAAATATATATGTCCAGACAAAATGGCTGAGATCAGAAAGATTTGAATGTGCTGAAAGACAATTTGGAAGAGAAAAAGACTGGCCTGGCTGAGTGAGGAGCTTTCACAGGAGTTTAAAGGAAAAAAGTAGGGTCTATTGTCTTTGGAAAAAGGGACAGGTAACTCAGGAAGTGTACAAAATGTTGTTAGATTATGTAGAAAGAAAATGAGAAAGATGGATGCTCAGTTAGAACTCAATCTGTCCACAACTATAAAGGACAATTTTAAAAAGGGTTTATAAATACATTAGTGACAAAAGGAGGGCTAAGGAAAACCCCCACTCTTTATTGGATGTGAGCAGGGGAATATAGTCACCAAAGATGAGGAGAAGGCTGAGGTACGTAATACCTTCTTTGCCTCAGTCCTCAGAAGTAACACCTGTTATCATCAGGATCACTGGCCTCTTGAGCTGGTGGACAGGGAAAGAAGCAGAAAGGCCCCCTGTAATCCAGAAGGGAGTAGTCAGTGACCTGCTGAGCCACTTAGATGCTCACAAGTCCATGGGAGCAGGTGGGATCCATCCCAGGGTGAGGAGGGAGCTGGTGGAAAGACTCTCCAAGCTGCTCTCCATCATTTGTCATGGCTCACTGGAGATATCTCAGATGACTGGAGGCTGGCCAATGTGACACCCATCCGTATGAAGGGCTGAAGGAGGATCCAGGGAACTACAGACCTGTCAGCCTGGCTTTGGTGCCCAGCAAAGTTATGGAACAGATCACCTTGAGTGTGATCACACAGCCTGTATAGGACAACCAAGGAATGAGATCCAGCCAGCTCAAGTTCGGGAAAGGCAGGTCCTGCCTGACCTACCTGATCTCCTTTTATGACCAGCTGACCCACCTGGTGGTTGAAGGAAAGGCTGTGGATGTGTCTGCCTGGACTCTAGCAAAGCCTGTGACACCATCTCTCAGAGCACTCTCCTGGAGAAGCTGGCAGCCCTTGGCTGGGACAAAGGTGGGACCTTTGCTGGGTTAGGAACTGGCTGGATGGCCAGGCCCAGAGAGTGGTGGGGAATTATTCTGCCTGCAGTTGGAGCCAGTCACTGGTGGTGTCCCCCAGGGATCAGTGTTGGATGCAGTTCTGCTTAATATCTTTATTGATGATACAGATGAGGGGATCCAGTGCATCCTCAGTAAATTTGCTGACACCAAGATGGGTGCAAGTGTCAATCTACTGGAAGGTAGGAGGACTCTGTGGAGATCTGGATAGGCTGGATTGATGGGACAAGACCAATGATACGAGGTTCAACAAGACCAAGTCCTGAATACTGCATTTTGGCCACAACAGCCCTATGCAGTGGCACAGGCTGGAGACAGAGCGTGGAAGGCTGCTCAGCAGAGCAGGACTTGGGGACACTCGTTGAACAGTGGCTGAACATGAGCCAGCAGAGTGCCCAGGTGACCAAGAGGGCCAGAGGCATCCTGGCCTGTATCAGTAGTGTGGCCAGCAGGACCAGGAATATGGTTGTCCCGCTTCCTTGGCACTGATGAGGCCTCACCTCAAATCCTGGGCACAGTTCTGGGCCCCACAGTTCAGAAATGATATTGAGGTGCTGGAGCGAGTGCAGAGAAGGGCAACAAAGCTGATGAAGCATCCAGAGGACAAGTCCTATGAGGAGCAGCTAACAGAGCGGGACTTGTTTAGCCTGGAAAATAGAAGACTTAGGGGGAACCTTATCAACTCTCTACAACCACCTGAGAGGAGGTTGTAGCAAGGTGGGGGTCAGGGTTGGCCTCTTCTACATAACAAGTGACAGGAAGAGAGGAAATGGCCTCAAGCTGTGCCGGAAGAGGTTCAGGATGGACATTAGGAGGAGTTTCTTCACAGAAAGGGTGATCAAACTCTGGAATGGACTGCCCAGGAAGGTGGTGGAGTCACCATCCCTGGAGGTGTTC